>JABXJD010000022.1:262500-537500 GCA_013375575.1 Percina caprodes | reverse complement strand
ACAGGGCACTACCAAGAGGTTTAAAACACATGCTTAAGCACACATTTATGGTGACACATCAAAGCATCACCCACTGTTTTGGCAGTACATGCTCTCTGCTTTATGTCATATATCTATATTATGTTTAATATAGTGTAATATTGCAAAAGCAGAAATAAATGAGTACACAATCTCGGCAAAACTTTGGATAAATGTTAAAGCATATGCAGATAATAGAAAGTTAGTAATACACTTATAAAACAGTATGCTTGCATCTTTAAGGAAAAACGTTTTTGCAGCACAAGCAGGCCAGGAGAGAAAGGCATAGGTGTGTGTTAAAAATGTTGAAGGTATTGAATAACTTTTATTTAAAAAACATCTTGAATTTTTTAGGCAGCCTTCCCTCTCTGTCTTGACATTTCCAACAAAGTCCTCTTTAGAGTTTAAAAGATGTACAATATCATTTTAGGAATAACTCAACCAATTCTGTTTTGGCCATTTTTCTAACATTTCTGAGGATTTTGTCCCATTCTTAGAACAATCATGTTGATCTGTCAATTAATGGATTTGAGGCAGATACTGTAGGTAATTTTTAAAAGGGAATCGGGGAGAGGCTCATCTGAGGGGAGGGGGGGGACTTACATAACTGTCTCAAACTAAACACTGATGATCAAATATAAAGATTTTTTTTGGGATTATTAGGAACCATCTCTATGGTAATTTAAAAAGGTTTAAAGTGCACTCTGATCAAGCCTGGATTAAAAATATCACTACCCAAATATATAACCATTCAATGTCTGGTCACTAAAAATACGGACATTGCGTAGTTCAGGGAGGGAGTAGAGATTAATCCCAGTCCACAGTTAAATGAGACCTCGAGAATTTAGTGGATGCACCTAAAAACCAGTGAAAGGCTTTTCTTCAGTACAGGGACAAACCCCAGGTTGTCGTTTGCATACAATAATAGTTAACGGATTCTGAACTCAGGAAAGTCGTGTACCTCTTTATCAATGGGAACAGGTGGTTTCAAGCGGCTGTACCTTTCTGATGCCCAAGCCAAGTTGAAAATGAAGGTATCTAGCAGTCAGCAGAGTAACTCTTATAATAAAATTAGCAAATGCCCAAGAGACAAAAACAAATACGTACTTTCATACAATATAACTTGTTTATAGGTTTTCCGCCTCCAAAGCTATAGAAGACTATCCGCCTGTCGACATACGCAAAATAAGTAGGTCAGACATATTTGATTCTGAGTTGTATATGATCTCCCAGTCCTCCAGACGTTGTGGAGCATATACTTTGTCTGATTGTTACTTAGATTAGGGGAGAGTTAGGAGCAGGATAAAGAAAGCATCTGTGGCTGGCTGCTTCTTTATCAAGGAAGTTTAATAAGAATCCTTTGAAATGCAAGTTTGAAATAAGCTTGGGATTCAGTCTCGGTCCTGGTGTTTTGACCAGCCAATAAACGTGTTCTGACAATGGATGTGCTGACAATGAAAATGGGTTGTGGAGGGAGCAACATAATGTGTTTTGTCTGGCAGGTGGGTTTCACTAAACCATTGTCAAAAAGTACCTATTTAGCTAGTGATCCTTTCCCTATAGTGAACGGAGAAGTTAATGTGATTGAAGGTCTGCTCCCAATATGGCCACACTAGTCTTGCATTGCCAGACCTTCCTCCACAGCGCTGCAGCCGAGGGTCTGGATAGTCCACACAACATTCCGGGATTAGAGAAAAACGTTCCCTGGTTAATTGGTATTCATCAACCAATCACAATCGTCTTGGGCAGAGTAAGACTCAATAACAGTGCCTCTGCAAAATCACCTCGGGAACATGTGTACATTCAAAAGTATTTTTTTCAGAAAACTTGGGAAAAACATGCTCTCATTTATTAGCATTTCTTTAAAGCATTCACAATCGCCTTGGGTGGTGCCAAGTGCAGAGTGGAGCCACGGCGGCAAAAAAGCCTCGTTCAACGCCGCTTTAGTCGTGATGAGAAAATTCAGGAGAGATGGTCTAGCTATCGGTCTGGATTTACCCTGTAGAGAAGCAGTTAACAGTAGTCCTCATAAATCCAACAGAGTTTAAAATGCTGTTGGGTTATTTCTGATAATTACCCACAGTTCGTTAACCAAAACTTTCTTTCCAGTACTCAACAGAAGACAGGAGACAAATTACAAGTGTACTTGCTGCAAGGGAAACCTCTGTGTCACCTCTGACACCTCTGAGCAACTTCGAAAATCTTCCCCTGAGAGCAGTCTCTTATTCAAAAAGTGAAGCTGGTTACATTGTCAAATTTACGACGTGGGAGTGGTTGCTGATTGGGTATTTGTGCTGAGCAGAAAGCAGTGCAATGCACCGAAGGTCACTTGCCTGCTTCTGCTCATGTGGGAGATACATACACATGTATAAACACAGAGACTAAAGTACACACAAAAACTTACACACAGAAACCCAGGCCTGAGTTCCTGTGCTAGGTACGAAAGTTACAATCATATATAATTGGAGAAAAGGTTAAGATTAATGGACAGAAAGTAATTAATCAAATGAAAACATAATCAAACCATATATGAACTCACATCACACAAACTAGCAGTTCTAAGCATAACAGGTTTTCTAACAGATGTTTAAACAAACATAACAAGCTCTCTAACAAATGCCAACACAAATAAAGCCAAAGGTGACGGATATCCGGCGGAATGTGGTTATGGACTGTGGCCACATGGTTTTTGTTTTTAGTGAGAGTTACTTTGTGACTTTGCGGGTGGTATATGTAATCACTTGACCACATCATCATAACAACCCAGACTAATATTTGGACTGGCGTTCCACACTTCAACTCCCTGTCCACAGGATTAATCTAAAAAAAAAAAACCACCCAGATGATTAAGGGTAATCAAGGCTGTGCTCTGATGACTTTGCAACTGAGGGTTTGGTGTACACTTTTTATCCCTTGTCTCATGGAAAATACTACCACTGGTTGAATACCTTTTGGAAAAAACTTACAAGCTCACAATCTCTCTAGGAAGTAAACAAAAACGTTTATTTTAGCAGCACCTTTTTTTTCTTCAAGTCATCCGTTTTTATTCGGGAGGGAGTGGGTTGTGAAACCTGGATCTGAGGTGTTAGGGTGACCATGTTTTTCTGCAGTAGTGTTATTTCAGTGTGATTGGGTGGTACTGGGGACGTCTTGTTGCATATAGAGTTACCATTCCTTGCACATTTAGTTTACATCAGAATATAGTATATTTAGAACATAGTCTGTAAAATCTGTTTAGTTCCCCTCAGAGTTTCTCAATAAATGAGTACACACACACACACACACACACACACACACACACACACACTTCACATATTAATATTCCAAAAGATCTTGTTAAACACTGCATTTGTTTTGAGGCGATACAATTTTACAGAGTGTAGATACTGTATGTGCTCGCCACTGAAGTGGTACCTAGATGAATGGATTGGGATGGGGTGTCTGTGGTCTGTTTTGTAGCCGATTTAAAAAAAAAAAAAAAAAACAGGACGAGAAATGTAACACTTATCAGAACGGATGGTTTTATGACTCATTCAATTTGTTCTATTAGAAAATATAGTCTGTGTTGGGATCATCTCAGGTTCTAATATTTCACTGTGCTTCCTTTTTTCAAATATTTATATTCAAGTGCCTAGAAAGCAGGTACATAAATCATTGGGATTTAGAGACAGTTTACATTAAATATGTCATGTTATTAGTGTCTATCCATTCTTACAAAGCATCTGAAACATCTGTGGTATTGGAGGGGGGGGGGATAAATCAATGTTACCCTTCAATTTAAGTATACAGAATGCTATTGTTAGTGCATATATGAATCACAACCCCACCCCCACAGAACCACGGCTCTATTTAATTGTGTGTGTGTGTGTGTGTGTGTGTGTGTGTGTGTCTTTAGTTATTGTCTTAGAGGCCTACAAGTCTCCTGACAGACCCTTAGTGTTCCCTCACACATGCACATACGACCCTCACAGCTATCCGAACAAGCTGACTAAAAAGGCTTTGATTCCATACGGGCCTGTCTGACAATGCATCAGCTCCCTCTCTTTTTCCCACACTTTCATATACACACATACACACTCACACAAACACAAATTGGAAGGCTGATCAAGCATTTTTACTCATGGGGTTTCTTGTTGTGCGATATAGAGGGAGGGCAGAATGGAAAATGATGAAAGGGAGGTAAATTGTACATCCACACTAAGCTGGATAAATATGAAATATAGGCCTTCCATCCACACAAAGCTGGCATCCATGGAAAACGGAGCTTCAGAGGGGATGAACCTGAAAAAGAAACTGCACAGTCGGAAAACAATAAATAGTGATCTGGGTCTGCGTAGCTGCAGAGTTCAAAAGACAATTTTATTTGACTCCTAACCTAACTCGACTCAATTTTATTTGTACAGCAATTTACACACAACACAGTTGATCCAAAGGAAAAGTGAACAAAGAGAGGACACAAAATGCAACAGAGGAAAAGAAAGAATGCAGCTGTTAGACTTCTAACTGGTTCAAGGAAAATACAACGCATCACTCCTGTTTGGGCTCACCTGCATTGGCAAATACAGAATTGATTCTGAAATGTTCCTATTTGACTTTAAAGCCTTAAACTGATTATCTCCACAAATAAAATACTGATCTGCTAACTAGGGCTGCACGATATTAGGAAAATATCTAATTGTGATTATTTTGACTGAAATTGCGATTATGGTTCACGATATTGGAGGGAATGATAATTTTTGTATCATTATTCATAAGAAAAAAAGTTTGATTTCTTTTTTTTTTGCGAGGATCTGTACCAAACAAAGATGTTTTCCTTAAGTCTGCAGGCTAGGAATTTTTAGGCCAGGACGTCTGCAGCACCACAATACTTTATTTTAGAAAAGTTTAACCCTTGTATGGTATTTGGGTCAAATTGACCCATTTCAAATTTTTAGTTGATTTTAGAAGAAAAATGATACAAGTAAATTTTTTCTACCTGAAAATCAATGGCCTTACATTATTATTATTATTATTATTATTACCTTATTATTTTATCTGTGATAAACATGTATTCTGACTGAATTCAGAAAATATTCTGGATATGACCACTTATGTTTTTTTTTTTCCATAGTGGATTTTTAACATGAATGATAAAAATGACAATAAATGAACCACACTTACATTTTTAATTGTGTTCCAGTAGAGACTGATTGCATTCCCTAAACATGTATATGTTGTCTCAATTGTTTGAAATTGAGATGAAGACAATATTTGTTAATAGCTAATGAAGTAAAATTTTATTTCAGAATTGTTTTTAAAACCCCAAATAAGTCACAGGTCAATCTGACCCGAGGGATACGAGAGGGTCCCAAAGTGAAGACAATGCAAGGCTTAACAAATATTGTGTCCTGCTCCTGCGATTTGGATATTGCAATTTAAACAATTGCGAGTAGTTGTGCAGCCCTACTGCTAACTCCACATTCTGCCGCCAGGTCTCTCAGGTCGTCTCACAGCAGCTCTCCTAACGTCCTCTACTTGACTTTGGTGTCTTCATGTCAGTTGTTTTGTATTACATTTTGTATTGTTGTTTGCTATGTTCTTTGTATCTATTTAATGTTGTCTTTGTCAAACCATCTGCCTTGTTTGTAAAGCCCTTTGGGTCAACTTGTTTATTATGTTTATTTGTATATCTGTAATAATCCCACATTGCACAGGGAAACGGTTGATCTCCACTGTTTTCTCTTTAAAATAAGTTTAACTAACGTGAGGATTTTGTTGTCAGCTCTTTGATCATCTTCTTGCTTGTGCTTTTGCCCCATTGGACCTGTTTTTTTTTTTATCTCTGTAGCCACATTGCAAGACCCCATTAATTACTTTTTTGAATACAAAGTTAGTATACCCAATAGAAGCAGTGGCTTTTTCTTTTGTCCAATAACAGAAATAGAAAGCTACTTCAATTAGAAACAACTCATGGGTTGTGTCACACTCTTTACCAGATGTTGGCTGTGGTGCACCGTTTTATCAACAACTAAAAGAGGACAATGATGAAGATGTTCAGCTGCTTTGTTATTGTTTTAGTGTTGATGGAGACTTCTATGTCTGCACTCTAAAAAATGCTTTGCATATTGTTTTCACACATGAACAGCATTTGTTTCCGATTTAGCTGGCTTAGTGTGGGCGTATGAGAAAGAGGTAAGGATAGGATAGGGAAAGGGCAGAGAGACAGAGTGAGAGTAGGGAAGGCGTAACAGGGAGGAAGATTAGCTCGAGTGTAAGGGTTTGATGAAATACAAGGAAACGGGAGAGGAAGAGCAAAAGAGGGAGAGCATAGACTGACGTGAGAAAAAGAGGATGAGATTGAGGGGAAAAAAAGGCTTTGAGAGAGAGAGAGAGAGAGAGAGAGAGAGAGAGATCTATCCTGTTACCACTGTAGAATGGGTAATAGGATTTTGTGTCACATTGCTCCAGCAAATTGCTGCTGGCTTACAGAGGATAGCCATTGCATCTTGTTGACATAGAGCCAAGCAGAGACGGACGTGGGACCCAAAGGTGCTCTGTTGCAAAGTTCAAATGGCTGTCCGAATCATTCAGCATTAATTTTTTCCTGGGGTCATTCTCCATAAATGCATCCTGCAGGGTGAGCTGGCCTTAAAAACACCTAATTAATTATTCAAAATGGAAATTGTATGCAGGATATATAAACGGACATTAACAGATCAATGCGGTCAGTCCTTGTATTTGTATGTCATCACATTTAATGAGAATTAAAAGGCCCTAACAGTAGGGCACTTTGCCATGTTAAAGTTGACCTGGAATTTGTTTTATGTAAGGACATTTAAATGGATAGATGCTATTACGCATACATTCTAAATTTTTCAAACAAGATGAAAACATTTTTGGACAGCACCTTAGCTCCCCTGGGTGGCCGTTTCCCATGGTCTCATGGCAACGGTCAACTATCATCTGAGAACTGGCCTTGCTCGTCTGTGCTGTTCGTTGCAATACGTCGTATTGTATAGCTTACAAATGTTGACCACTTGAAAAAGGGATTGTGATACCTCATTCTCAACAAGTCCAGCATGGGTAACAAACCACTTAAGCTATCTGTGCTTAACAACATTTACCATTTGGGAAGACATATTGGGCAATTACGTTTGTATTTTTACTCAAAGTAAGAAAAGTACCAAGATCGATTGGCTAGCTCCCATTTGTGGCTGGGATAATAATAATAATAATAATAATAATAATAATAATAATTTATACTTTATTAATCCCGCAAGGGGAAATTGCAATGTTTTTATAATGTTGTTATTACACCCATTACACACAGGCCTGAATTACACACACATGCTCAGTACCTATACTGTACATGTACTAATGGAGAGATGTCAGAGTGAGGGGGCTGACCATGGAATCGTGCCCCGAGCAGTTTGGGGTTCAGTGCATGTTCACTTTGCAGTGCCCAGGCAGTGAACTGGCATCTCTCCAGGTACCACTCCACCACCATACTTTGGTACATACAGGGACTTGAACCAGCCACCCTCCAATTCCCAACAACAACAACAACCACCCTTTTAATTCCATAGCGGTTTTTACAACACTCAAAGAGAAACCCACACACACAACATTCGCACACATTTTGTTTCGCACACACATGGATGTGTCTGGGGAGAGAGTGTCAGAGGGAGGGGCAGCTATGGAAAAGGCTCTGTTAACCTCAGGTCTGAGTTTTCTGTTGCATGAGTAAAACAACTTTCAAATGTAAGCACATGTTCCACCAAACCGCTCTGTCTGGCGCTTACTGCCACCCATGATTATTGTGATTGGTTTAAAGAAATGCCAATAACCAGAGTACGTTTTTCTCCCATCCCAGAATGCTGTGTGGACTAGCCTCCTCCGCGGTGCTGTGGAGGAAGGTCTGGCTATGTGAGACCATGGAGCCAGTGGAGGTTCTGCAGGGGTGATGTGGTCACGAGAGTGTGAACTGGTGAGCAGAGTTGTTGTTTATTTAGGACTTTGAATGGTGTACCGTAAGAAACTTTATTGCAGTAGTCAATTCTGGATGTGATGAAGGCATGGATCAAGGTTTGAGCAGCAGAGAAGGAGAGTGATGGGCTAAGACGAGTTATTTTCTTTTAGATGAAAAAATGCACTTCTGGGGATTTGATTGACATGGGATTTGAAAGTGAGGTTCACACCAAGATCATCATCTCTCTATCTGCTGCTTTCTCATTCAATGCCCTCTGTCTCTTGGGACAGTACATCTATTGAATGTTAATCATTTATACCACTGAAAAACAACCATCATAACATCATAACAACAATGCACACAAACACACACACAAATAGACAGGCCTAGTGGTGGATGCCAGTACACAGTTTATAGCTGAAAAATCAGCATTATTGTCATCTTTGCCGCATTTGATTCAAAATTATGTTTTGGTGCATGCATGTACGGTATGTGTACAGTACATAACGAATGGTCTTGTCCAAACGCTAAGCAGGCCACTGGGAGTGGGACTAAAAGGTTATTAGCTTAGTCTTTTGTTAGCATGTGTGTGAGCATGTGTTTGCAAATGTTTAAAGATGAGAGAACATTGTTTGACATTTTACCAAGCACATAATTACTTTCTGCCCTTTCTTGGAATAATGTGCATATGGGTATGCATGTGTTTCCAGATAAGGGAATGAGAGGATTTGTGATTTATTTATTTTTTTTTTTTGTTAACATTACCATAAGCACCATATTCTGTTTACAGCCCTTTTGTGACATACAGCAAAGTCTGGAGAACATTAGCCTCCAGGTAAAACTCTTTAAGAGCACCTCAAAGCTAATATATTGTTGTGGAAACTATTCCATCAGAGTTATGCACTCTGAGAGGTGAAATCCTGAGCTTAAAAGCATAGGGATGGCGGCTGGAGAATAAATATGAATAATACAGCACTTCAACAAGATAAATAGGAGGTTAAGTGCTTTGTTTAAGGGCACCAAAAGAAAAAGATAGAACAATCACGTCACCACGTTATCTCTTTAAGGATAAGCGTAGGATGAAAATGGTTGAACTGCAGTTTATGATCAGTTACAATGATGGGATATCAAGTAGCGTCATTACCAACGGTGCAATGGGTGAGCTGAAAGCGGACATGCTCCCAGATGTGCCTCTTTTCATCGATCAAGGCATTAGTAATACATCACTGCGTAATGAATTGGAAAATCAAAGCAAGCTTTCTGTGATCCCGCTAGTCATTTGACATTTTAAACGAGCAACAAACAGGCACTGAAAAAAATAATTGACTTACATGGCAAGCTGGCCCTAATCCACCATACAGTATGTGGCATTTATTTTATTGGCTTTGAGACCAGTGGAGACTTTTTTTCTAGATTAAATGATTTTCCAGGAGGGATTATGAGAGTTTTATAAAAGCATATGACAAACATTGACACAACTAAACATTTTCTTTTTTAAATTCACACGTCATCATTGACGACACAATTGACAACACAATTTCAGAAGGTATAATGATCATATGTAGGCCATGTGAAATGGGAAACCCCAAATAAGCTACTAAAAGCTTTTCAGGGGGGTCCAAATAACAATACACATACAACTGAGAATATACAAAAACACTAAAAATATAAAAATATACACTAAAAACTCAATTTACAATACACACAACACAGACAAATACCACAAAATACAGATACTTGAAAACAAATTCAGTCACAATAGACTCAACAAAAACAAATACCACAAAATAAATCCCAGTACAAATATAACACTTAAACAATATTCAACAATCATATGTAATAAGCAATTTTTCCTTAAGATTGTCCTTGTTGATGGAGATAGAATGCAACAATTTCAAGTTTTCATCAAGCTCGTTCCAGAGCTGTGGTCCTCTGCAAATTACGCTCAGGATCCTACTCTTCAGACTTCATTTTTTGTAAGTGATCAGCTGTTTTACCCTTGTGTCATTAGTGTGCTGGGGACGACGCATTGGAACACGATCACACAATTGGTAACATTGTAACTAAAACAAATATAAAACTATTTAGATTTTTCCAAAGTCCATACACTTTTAACATAAAAAGTTTGTTGTGTCATCTCTAATGCATTTCCTGTCTGCTGTAAGACATCAGGAAGCCAAATCACACTCATACACATATCAAGAGCTGCCTAAATGACCTGAATGATTGTGTGCCTACATACGCACATTACATACAAGGGCCTCCTGCGTGTATCGGCTCAGGATTACCTATTGGTAGGCCTGCATGATTAATCGTTATAAAATCGCAATCTGGATTCACCCTGTTCACGATTTAATTTTTAAATAACTTTGATTTAAAAAATGACTCTGATTCTCATTTAATTTTACGAGCCGACTGCATCTAAAATGCTACTAATTTCTTGTGAGTTTTAAACAGACTGTATAAAATAGGTTTTAAAGTGCTCCCAAGTGCTGCAATGCTCCCCCTTCTCTATATTGAAGCCTATATGTTTACAGGCTTTTGGTGATGAGCAATGTGCTATAGCTGCCAAAAAAAATTGGTACTGCCAATTTGTTTTGTTTTGTGATGGTAAAAAACAAAACAAATCGTGGCAGAGAATCGTGATATCAATTCTTAGCAAAACAAATTGTGATTCATATTTTCTCCCGAATCATGCAGGCCTACCTATTGGCTGAGTAAACTCCTCGACTTCATGTGTTTGGTCGTGACATCAGTCAAGACAGTCAGCAGCCAAGATGGCGATGGCTATCAGTAAATTATCTCTTTTCATACGAGAAGATGACTAAATAACCGTTTATCGTTTTAGAATTACTGTGCAGTCTCTGAACAGTCACTGAAGTTCCAGGCCAAATTACTAAGCTTTTGAAAGGGCTACGACCTCTCAAACAATATGTTATTTTCTTGGAGTGTAGTTTGTAGTATGAGCAGCTGCCCTTTTTCTGGCCATGGAAGTGGCCTGTGATAACATTATAGCTCAGCAGTGCCACAGGTGGATAAGGCATCAGCTGCTCTTTTATGAAGATGTGATGTGTGTGTGTGTGAATATCAGTGACCAAACTCAGCACAGAAAGGAAATATGAATAATAGTTTATAAATGATTCTATATTATGAATATAATGGTTGTCTGTCTCTCTAGGTTCATCCTGTTAGCTTATTTTCCATCTTCATTTCCCTCACTTGCTTCTTTTCCATGTGTTATTTTTGAACCCACTACAGTTCTGGGTAAGTCCCGCCCCGTCCTGCTCGTCTGAGGAAATGGACCCCGATTGGTTCAGGTCCTACCCCCTGACCAATCGGCTATCCTAACCTTAACTATTCAAGGTCAATGCCTCATCTCAACCAATCGGGCTGCATCGTAGGGCGGGTCTTGCCTAGAACTGCAGTGGGTTCTATAATTGCGCCTCTTCGATGCCCTGGCGACATTGCATCCGATTCAACATCCGATGCACCAACAGCGACCGTGTTGACAGTGCCGTAGAGCGTGATCGCAACATACAATCCTGCTCCTACATAGGTCATTTTGCTACTTCTGAAATAGTTACTTTGTTTGTAGTTTCTTGCTGGAATATACTCCGATAGGCCATTGATCACCATCAATGTCCGTCCTCAGATAACGGAAATGGATGGATGGTTACTATTTATCCTTTTTTTGGCTTTCTTATCCCAATGTGTTTTCATTATCCAATGCTGCATTCTGTACCAACTTGGGGCTCAAAGTAAACAAAGTAACAGCAACTTTTGATGTGTTGAATTTATTTCAGTATTCATAATACTTGTAATAATTTGCTGTTTCTTAAGTGGTACTTTAAACTCAGATGCAGTTGGATTTGTTCTTTGTAGGAGCTTTGCAATCATTAGAACACATACACTTGAGATAAAATGGCACCAAGTAAAGCACTTGAAGGCTTTGCTAAGAAAGTGCATGAAATACTGTATGTTAATAGGTATGTCTTGTATATGGATGTGTGTGTGCGTGTGTAGTATGTCTGTTTGGTCTGTTTAGATCCGGAAAAATCTATGTTTTATGTCATTGTTTTATTTCTGTAATTGTAATTTCTGTATATAGTTTGTTTTTCGGTGCTGTACTGGGATGGATTGACATGAAAAATGCAAAGAAAAATATGTTCCTCTGCATTTTTTTTCAAAAACAAATGTGCAATAATATTTTAGGTTGTTTTTTACCTTAAAATTACAAAAATGAAACATTTGTACTTGGACTGTTATAACATGAGTATTTACTTCACGGTTGACTACAGTCATCTGTAGTGCAGAAATGTTGCCATGCTCTCTGTTGCTGCTTTTTCAGAGCTTATTTTTTTATATTACTGTATAAACTCCACCGAAGTCTTTCTATTGGAGACATTGATTTATGACTCAAATGATAATTTCTTTCATGAGCAATTAGTTGTGGCTGAGGTGACAACTAATGTGCAATGTTATCATGTTGTGATTTTATGGGCTGACTTATCAGCCTGCAAGGATTTCTACATGACTGACAACAAGAAAAGAAACAACACTCTGAGAATCCCGTTTAACGTGCACAGTGGAAGCAAATGTTTTAAGTTTTAAGTCAAAACTACTTAAGAGTAAGGTTAGACGATAGATAGATAGATAGATAGATAGATAGATAGATAGATAGATAGATAGATAGATAGATAGATAGAATCAAATATCACGGTATTCTTGACCAAATACCTTGATGTTGATATTGTAACGATATTGTATAGTTGGCTATTGGTGCTTTAACAAAATGTTATTTACACAATGAGATTTTTGGTAAATATTCTCCAGAAACGATTGAATGCAGCCTGTAAAACCGGGTAAAGACAACACTTACCATATTAGGATATTACAATATATATCAAAGATCTAAGACGATATCTAGTCTCATGTCACTCTATTGATACAACATTGATATATTGCCCAGCCTTACTTTAGAATATCCAACTCAGGCTTCACTTACATTAAGGTGTAAGGGCGTCATAAAACTCTCTCCGTGTCAGTTTTTTTCCTGTCTTGACATTTTGACGCAGCAGTTTTTACACAGCATTGGAAAACTGTTTGCCTGCTGAAACTGCTTCACTTGATCTGCAGTTCTGACTGTGGCCACTATTCCAAAATCACCACACAGCCCTACCCTGTTCCTGGAGCCTTGTTCATAACCCTAAAATATTGAATAACAAAAATGAGTGCATGACATACAAGAAGAATGAAAAGAAATGGGAAAAAAACCCCAGAGTAAATAAAACAGAAAGCAAATGGAAAGAACAAAATGAAATAAACTTAGACATTACAAAGCAAAGTAAGACAGAACGGGTAAATTAACAAAATATACACAGTTCTTTCAATAAACAGTGAATCAATTATAACCGGCTAAACGGAGCAGAAAGAGTAGAATAGAGTAGTTTGTATTTCTGCCAGCAGTAGTTTTTCCTAATGAACTGCCTTTCATTTCCTTTAATTTAATCCATGTTTTAACCCAATTACACAAGACAAACACACACTTACATGGCAGTTAGGTAACAAACAGCTATTCAAACTGACAGAGGATTGCACACATTCACATACACACAAAGCATTTTTTTGCGGCATGTTGTATTAAAATACAACTACAGGGGATTTTAGTTTTGTGTCTGTGTTTTTTAATGTGTGATTCCTGTTTTGGTATGTACATGTCTGTTTCCAATGCATATGTGTTTGTATGGGAGGTTGAACCAAAGGGAAAAAGTGTCTATTTTTCTCGTATTATTCCTCTATGTGCATCTTAAAGAGGCTTATGTCTTTCCATGTTTGAGCCTGTCCTGTTATCACCAGTAAGAGAAGACAGGCAATGAAAAACAACTGGTTATGTAAAGATAATCTTGAAAACAATCTTAAATCATTGAAGATATTGTATTTCACTATGGTGCTCACGAAAGCTCACTTTAACAATACTGCAGCACTTAAGACATTATTTCCACCTAGTTTGGCTGCCATGTGAATACTTAAAATGAATATGCTTTTATTCTGAAACTCGTTATTCATTTTGTAAAGATTTGCTGCTCTTAGTAGTAGTTAATTTAAAGATAGATAGATAACTTTATTTGTCACATATGCACAAGTACACAGCGAGATGATGCTTTTTGTGGAGCAAGTAAAAGTTACTGAGTTACGAATTGTACATACAAAAAAAATATATAAAATGGGGCAGGGGGGATCTCTCCTGTGTAGTGAAAATAGGAAAAGGGGTCAGCTAGCATTTTTCTCTGAAAAATCATCACTATCCTGAGCACCTCCATCTTGTTCTCTATCTCCTACAGAAAGACTTGGTGCCCTGGTATAGTCAGTTTTTTTATTTTTTTAAACTCCATAACGGATGGTATTCGTAATGTAGCGAAATACAATTCTTCATTCAAAGCGCAAAGAAGTACATTTTAATAACTACATGAAAAATACAAAACACACTACAAAACTACTCCATACAGTAACGTGAGTAAATGTATTTGTTACTTTCCACCTCTGCGTGTGTGTCTGCCTTGGAATAAAGAAATTGAATGCACTGATGCTTATGTTATTCGCTACAGCTGTCATGTCACTTGCCAGGTTTCCATCCAAGCAGTAAGTAAGTTATCCCATAGCTTTCCATAGCTTTTTACACTCACCAGAGAGCCTAGAAAGCCAAACACTCGGGCCATAGATTCATCTTATTTATTCTCCAGTGTTTCACTATTGCTTTCTTTTGCACTACACTAGAGAAGCATTTCTCAAACTGTTTTCATTCATGATTCTGTGACTCTGTCCGCAGAACACTCCGACAGCCAGCACAAGTGGTTGTGTGCTACGTTTTATGATTTATGACTTTTCATTAATTTCACCTTTTTTGTAACATTATTATTTGATATTTACTGTATATTTTAGTCTTAAAATTGTTTTTATTATCATCAACCCGTTATTACTTTTATTACAGTCAACATCTTCCCTGCTTGCACTCTGCTCCGCTAACATGCTCTGAGGCACCCCAGGGTGCTTGCGCTCTCTCTTTCTCTCTCTCTGATGACTTAATATTTGACAGTATATTTAGGTAGGGATGGGATTACTTTTAGTGTAAATTACTTTTTTTTTAGGTTCAATGTTTCCTGTGGCCTTAATTATTGTGATTGGTTTGGTATTTATAATTTAAAAATTCAATTAATTCAATTTGCTTTATTGGCATGAACAAAGAAAACATTTTGCCAAAGTAGTTTATATTCTTATTTATATGACAATAAAGTAACCGTATTATGAAAAAATCCCTTTTTCTCTGATTTGGGGAGTTTTTTTGTGTTTCTGGTGCTTCCACACACATACAAACTTGGAAAAAAAATATGCGGTTTTGAGTGAGATATGGTTTCTGAATGTGTCCTGCCTTCAGTCTCCGGGTGAGCTGTTCAAAATCTCCACGACTTTCTACATAACTAGCCGAGACGAGGTGGCTAACCGTAGCATGCTAGCGCTAGCATGCTGACTCGTTCTCAATGGCAAAACACTGCTACAACACACACTAGTTCACCATAATGTACAAAAGAACTACTTCCATGTCCCTGTTTGGCAGTGCGTCCTCATTTAGAAGAAGTCTCCTAGCTAATCCTGCCTTGTACTGACCAAAGTTGGCGAAAGAGTTATCTAGTTGATGTGATCTTACCTAGCTACTGCTCATCTGTGACTCACAACAAATATAGTAAAGGAGAGGGATGTCTCACTCTGTAGCTAAACCAGAGACCTAAACACACAGGGTGAAAAGAGGATCTGCAGCAATGTGCGGTACAACAAAAATATGGTGTTTTTTGAAAATGAAACCATGTAAACCTATTCTGGTACAACCTCAAAATACAATTATGAACCTGACAATGAGCATAATATGGGCGCTTTAAATACTGTACTCATTGCTATACAACAACACTCTCTCTCTGGGTTATCTTGATGACAATTGAGTCAAGCAATTGGCAGCAATCCAGCAGAGTGAAAATCTTGCTATTATGAAGGTGTGTGTGTGTGTGTGTGTGTGTGTGTGTGTGTGTACATCTGCATTTGGGTCGGTGTGCTGCATGCGTACCTTCACACTGAATTTGATGCTTCAGTAATTTAGGAAGAAGACTGCTGATAAAAGAGTGTAGGTCTGTTTGTGTGTGCATGTGGGGGGGTGGGGGGACAAAGAAGTGAGCATGGTCCTTCTTATCAGTGATTGGGGAAGTCATGGACACCTCACGCTGTAACAGTCAAAGGGTTGAGGCTGATCAATACACACACACACACACACACACACACACACACACACACACACACACACACACACACACACACACACACACACACACACACACACACCCCACAGGCTGTTTTGCAGGCAGCTGCAATCAGTCTGGCTGTGCCATCCAGCGATGGCAGATTGATTCTCTCTCTTCCCTCTTCTTTTTTTCAGGCGCTGTTTACCCTCTTTTTTTTTTCCTGTGACTGGCTGACTTGCTCTTTGTCTGATTCTTTCCATTAATTTTTGTTTCTCTCCCACTGCTCTTTTCTTTTTCTCTCCTAACTTCTGCCTGTCACTTCCTCCCCTCTCTGCAAGCAGTCACTCCGTACTTTTCATCACATCCTATTCCCTCTGGTTTCTGAGCAACTTTCCATGTATCACTCTCTCTTGTTTTATGTGTTGTGTTCATCTGTCTGCCAGAATGAAAATATTTTTTTCTGAGACATATTGCTTTTTTGTGTTCTTGACAGTTGAGACGTGCTACTGGCATTTTGCTAGTGATGTAGGAATGGTTTTTAATCACATTTGGATTTAATCAAAGTAGGTGGATGGGTAAGCCTAAACATAAATTAAGGAGGAAGATGTAAACCATGGCAAATGATAACCAAAAATTTAAATGAAGAAAAACAATCTTGAACATGATATAGTAAGATGAACCTTTTTGGGGTCTATTGTATTTGTTGGCCTTGGATTCATTGCTTCTTTTCCTTAGTGCAAATGGGAGCCAAATTCATCATTTGCTCCTCTCATACTTATTGATATTGAATTTGTATATCTCAAGAGCCAGAAACGGAATAATAAAGACTGAATTACCTGTAACGGCTTAAAATACAATTATTACAATGTGGTAAAGCTAACGTGCAGCAAAATATAGCAACACTGTATCTGTAGCGTATCTGTGTAACTATTTGTCATTTCTATATTAGCCTACTGAATTTGTGATGATAATGTAGTAACTAAGAGTAACTTAAATGTACCTTCAGTGTTTCTATTTTTTTTTTTTAACTATTTAAAATGAGTAAAATCTCATGTCATTCTAGAGATGCGCATAGCACGTTGATACAGCCCCTCTTTGTCCCTCTCTCTTTCTCTCTGTTCAGATCCATTTGGGAATAGCCCCATGACCACCGTCTCTCCATGCACACTTTGACTGCCTGACCGCAGTAAGCTTCTGGCTTTACCGTACATCAGTGGCAATAGCATTCACAAGTTCCCCTGGACCTCCCAAACCAAAAGTAAGTATTTCTCTCTGACCGTAGTTTTTCATATACGATATGAAAAATACTACGATAACGACTCATAACATCAGTTAAGTAAACTTTAAAGCCTCTAAACACTAAGACTGGGTACCAAATTCAACACTTTATAGGCATCGATTACCTCCTAAAGTATCGAGTATCAAAAAATGCCTCGTCATTCAATACCCAGGTTTAATACTTTAGGAGTAAATCTCGTCAGTCAGTGAGCCAATAATCATACAGCATGCTTCTACCAAGATCTGATAATGTTGGCTGTCTCAATGTTACATGTCGCAGAGACACGCAGGAACAACTCTACTTCACTCACCGAGACAGGTCTCACATAGGAGGAGCTGAAAAATAAATAGAAAGATGTGTGCAGAATTTGTAATGCAATTTCTTTTTGTTTTATAAAATTGGGACCGAAAAAGGTATTGTTTTGGAACCGGTATCCAAGGTCTTGTATTGATATCGGTACCAGTATCAAATACTTTTGAACAATAGCCAACCCTACTTAAAACCCACACAGGTGTTTTCGATTATGCTGGCTGATTAGAGCTCTACTTAGGTTGAAGGTGGGCCAGAACGTAGATGGGAATTTATTTAGTTACAAATCTTTTCTACCAGTAAGAACTACAAAAATTTAATTTGTCCCAGCCTATTGGGTGAAATAGAGCTAACAGGAGACTCAGGGAGATATAAATCAATCTACTCTATACATACCCACACAGTCCTGGGAGGAGGTCCACTCAGCCTAATCAACTGGACACCCCTGTGTGGGTTTTCAGGGCCTTTAACCAACCCGGTTCTATGTGAAAATGTTGATAAATAATCATCAGTAATGTGGATTTAATGACTAAATGGGTAAAGGCAAATAATAGAACAGTTAGAATAGTCTAAGTTCATAAAATGACATAACTTTACTGTATTGCAACATTTATGCCACATTACAATATCCAAAATCTAAGACTATATCTAGTCCCATGTCACAATATCAATATAATATTGATATATTGCCCAGCTCTAGGTGTGCTCATTAAATAAATTTCCATATGCTGGCTGTGGATCCAGAAAACTTTTTCTCCGGACTACAGGTTAATCATGCTCTCAGTGTAGTTTTATTGTCATTGACACAATGTGCAGGCACATATGTAACAAAATGTAGGAAAAGACAACACAGGACAGAGTCAGGAGCCATCCTTGCCTCTTTCCCCTCAAACCCAATCTACAGTGACAGAAAGCTGAACTGAAATAAAAAGAACTTGAACAAGAAAGTGATGCTGAAAAAAAAGTGCAGATTGTGATTGAAAATCCCATCAGAATGCAAAGCATGTATTTCCCTCCACATCAGCTGCCACCACAAATAGACTAAGTCTAATTTTGTGGGAAACACTGACCTTGCAGGGTTTTCTTGTAAACAAGGTTATGTTGCATTAAATATTACTCACCTAAACACGTGTGTTATTGATATCTGACAAACGTGGAGTACATTTTCTTCCACATAAAACCTTTGCAAAATCGAATATATTTAATTGTGCATTGTTTATCCATGTCTGCTACCTAGCAGTCTTCTTCTTCTTTGTCTTTCTTTGGGCATTCCTATGTTTCTCTGCATATTACTCCCACCAACTGTCGATCAGTGGAATAGCGTGAAACTGGTGGTATTGCGTTTGTAGTCCACAAGACACAAACATAAGAGGGACCTGCTTGTAAAAAACATTACGTCATAGTGCTTATAATGGTCAAAAGCACCACAGGGCACCAAACCCAATACCACTCAGTGGTTTGGTTGGGCTTTGCTGGAAGTGTGCTCTGTTGCACCTGTAACCACACCTGACAGTGATGTCACAGTATACTGACACACTTGTACATCACTGCAGCAAGGTGAGAAGTCAAACCGCTGCAAGTCAGGAATTACAAGATTTTCAGCTGTTTATATTCCTTTAACGACAGCAGCAGTGGGTGCTACACATCTAACTCTACCTAGTTTTCTGCTATGTACAGTACTGTAAGTTATTCCTGTACATCCTACCTGGGAACTCTGCGAATGGCACAAAGAGTTTAGATTCTTTTCACACTGTAAGTCAGAACTTCATTTTCAATGTATATGCTTTAGTGTTCAAAGGGTACAGAATAGGATTAAGGCCACTGGTGAACATTTTGAGTTCTGCCTTTATTCATAGAATTCTGTCTTTAAACTCAGAATTATGTAAACAAAGTCAGAATTCTGAGACTAAAGTCAAAACTCAAATTTTCACCAGTGCCCCTAATCCTCTTCCGTAAAAGGGCACTTGCTATTCTCTGTTTGAATCCTCAGTTTTCTATGCTGTATCCTGTTACTATTTGCAGTACTGTGACCTAGTTTCCCCACAAGCACCATTAACACTTTTTACTGTATCTTTATTCAAATTGTCACCTGAGTTGAATACTGATATTCTCCAGTAATATCATTTTTTTTTTTGCCACAGCTAGTCTCTGAAACTCTGGCAACATCTGCACCAGTGAAATACCAGCCATCCATCACCTACAAGACACCTGTCATACACATCCATCATCTTTCACCACTGCAGAGTCACACAAACCAAACAAACATACCCAAGTACACACACATACATAAACATGCAAGTCACTCACATAGAAATGCATCTTTCATCTTCAGCACGGTAACGTCATACACACTCAGGGGAAAGACACACGGTACACACAACGTGACGCGTACGCACACATGGTAGTCATTCAGTCAGACAGCTGTATTCATCATCCAGTTGTGGACAATCACAGCAGCAGTCACGTTCTGCTGGCTAAACTTTGCATTAGCATGTACTCTGAAGTATTCTTAAGCTTTTTGTGTGCAGTTAAGAGGAATATATCTGAACAGCTGTCTATGTTGATACTCTGTTTGACTTCTGGTGACTGTCACACACACATTTGTGTCTTCATGCTGTCCAGTACATGTTGTATCAAGACCTCGGAACCAAAAGTGATAGCTGGATGTTGAGATCTATTTGTAAAGTAAACACCCTTCTAGTATCTAGAGTGCTGGATGTGCTTTGTGCAATGCCGTCAAATACCACTTGTGTTTATACTATATATACTCTATTATTACACAGCTTGGTTGAATTCTAATGTAGAATGCGTTCTGTCATTTTCTTGATAACAGACCGTTGTTAAGTATAATACAACGTTGCCATAGACGCAGTGTTCACTCTGTTCTGTTCACTCTGGAGGACAGCTATCAGTCAATCCGCTGAAAGAAGCCCGGATAATTTATCACTGTTCACTGTAACAAAAAGTGGGGAAGCACGGAGCAACTTCTGTCCTCCAATTCAAGCAATGACAGCAGATCTGGTGAGTGTCTATCACTAGCTACATCTTTATATACTGACTATGATCGCTGCGCAGTAACAGCCGTAGGGACAACAACGCTAATACAGTTGTGGTCAAAAGTGTACATACACTTGTAGAAAATCACAATGTTATGGCTGTCTTGAGTCTTCAATAAGTTCTACAACTCTTATTTTTCTGTGATAGAGTGATCGGAACACATACATGTTTGTCACAAAAAACAGTCATAAAGTTTGGTTCTTTCATAAATTTATTATGGGTCTGCTGAAAATGTCACCAAATCTGCTGGGTCAAAAATATACATACAGCAACATTAGTATTTGGTTACATGTCCCTTGGCCATTTTCACGGCAACTAGGCGCTTTTGGTAGCCATCCACAAGGTCCTGGCAAGCTTCAGGTCGAATGTTTGACCACTCTTCTTGACAGAATTGGTGCAGTTCAGCTAAATTTGATGGTTTTCTTGCATGAACCTGTTTCTTTAGCACTGTCCACATGTTCTCAATGGGGTTTAAGTCAGGACTTTGGGAAGGCCATTCTAAAACCTTAATTCTAGCCTGGTTTAGCCATTCCTTTACCACTTTTGATGTGTGTTTTGGGTCATTGTCTTGTTGGAACACCCAACTGCGCCCAAGACCCAACCTTCGGGCTGATGGTTTTAAGTTTTCCTGCAGAATTTGGAGGTAATCCTCCTTCTTCATTATCCCATTTACTTTCTGCAAAGAACCAGTTCCACTGGCAGCAAAACATCCCCAGAGCATAATACTACCACCACCATGCTTGACAGTAGGCATGGTGTTCCTGGGATTAAAGGCCTCACCTTTTCTCCTCCAAACATATTGCTGGGTGCTGTGGCCAAACAGCTCAATTTTTGTTTCGTCTGACCAGAGAACTTTCCTCCAGAAGGTTTTATCTTTGTCCATGTGATCAGCAGCAAACTTCAGCCGAGTCTTAAGGTGCCTTTTCTGGAGCAAGGGCTTCTTTCTTGCACGGCAGCCTCTCAGTCCATGGCGATGTAAAACACGCTTGACTGTGGAGACTGACACCTGTGTTCCATCAGCTTCCAAATCCTTGCAGACCTGCTTCTTGGTGATTCTTGGTTGACTCTTGACCATCCTGACCAATCTCCTCTCGGCAGCATGTGATAGCTTGCGTTTTCTTCCTGATCGTGGCAGTGACACAACTGTTCCATGCACTTTATACTTGGACCTGTAGCTGCTTTGAAATGGCTCCAAGTGACTTCCCTGACTTGTTCAAGTCAATAATTCGCTTTTTCAGATCCACACTGAGTTCCTTTGACTTTCCCATTGTAGCTTTTGTAGCTGAGTCTAATCACTGGGTCAAATGAGCCCTATTTAAATGGGCTCATGAGAAGTCAACAGCTGTAGTCAATCAGAATCACTTAGAAGAAGTGAAGAGGCCATGACATGAAGCTAATTTGATTGACACAACTCGCTACATCACCAAAATTGACATATTTTGTTGCTGTATGTATATTTTTGACCCAGCAGATTTGGTGACATTTTCAGCAGACCCATAATAAATTTATGAAAGAACCAAACTTTATGGCTGTTTTTTGTGACAAACATGTATGTGTTCCGATCACTCTATCACAGAAAAATAAGAGTTGTAGAACTTATTGAAGACTCAAGACAGCCATAACATTGTGATTTTCTACAAGTGTATGTACACTTTTGACCACAACTGTAAGTTAGTTTAGCTACATTGCAACATGTTTAATGTTAACTTACAGGTGTGTCAACATGCAGCGGCTGTGCAAAAAGGAAACGAGATGAATGAATACATAAACGTCAACATTAATATTCCCAAAGAAGCTATTCACCATGTCTCACGGAAATGACTGTTCCCAAATCTCTCTCAGTTTACGCTTTGTCTTCTTCATGTAAATCACCATTCTTCTTCACCCTCTAAGGTATGTTTTCTTCCCAGGTTTAGCATTTTGATAGACACCTCAACAAGCCCACTCGCTTGATGTAGAGAGACTAGGGAGCAGACAGGGTCTGTTTAATGTACCGTCCAACTGATTCAGCCACGTGTATTTTCACATACAGATCCTCTGTGTGCTGTCTTGATAAGGCTTGCAGTGCATGTGTGAAAAGGGCTTTAGTCTTGCAGTCATTCCAACAGCTATATCCATCCAGCTGGGTAACTTGCAGTCTAAGGTGTGAAGTAGGTTTGGTTTGAGTTGTGGTTAGAGCAAGGATGCAATGCAGCAAACAAAGACTTTTATTATTCAAAGCTTGTTTGAGGCCGAGGCACACATTTTTGAGCATCTGACATCATTTTTTAGTCTTTGTCAAAAAAGACATGCCGAAAAGACAAACTGTCAGCTGTTTGTTATTGCAGTCACGAAGGTGACCTATAACCACGGTCAATAAGGATTCTGGAAAGAATTAAAAAATCAGCCCAGAACAATGTAGCACAGGAAACGGCAGATGCTGAGTTTAATCTGGCATTTAACTGAGAAACTGGTATTTCTTACACACCATCCATGCCAGTTCAAAGGTTGTTTTTTTTGGAAGACTGTTGTCTTTTAACAATTGTGCAGTGCATGGAGAGACAAATGTCTTGGCTTACAGTAAGATGATAATGATAGCATGGTCACTTGATAGATAGCGTGGTAGCGGCGTTCACTCAATTGATTGTCTTTATCTCTGTTTTGTTGATGGTCTTAATTGTACTCCCCAGCTGTACTCTGCCATCTTTAGCACAACGTTGCCTCGCAAAGCAGATTAGACTTCTGTCCACCAGCGCCACCAGCAGGTGGATTCTACGACCTAGAATTGCACAAAATTCCGTACAGACATTCATGGTCGCCAGAAAATGCATCCTGAAGACTTCAGTGTTCCCCTGATTTTTCAGCTAGTACCATAATGAAGTTGACATTTGTGATGTGAAATGTCCAAACAACTACTGGCTGGAAGGTATGAAGAGATCAAGATGGATCACATGTGTGTCTGCTTCTGTTTTTTATGTTCTGTAATGACCTGGATTATCTTCATCTCAGCCGTAGAGAACAAATGTTGGGAAAATTCATCTTTGGTTGTTTCGGACTAGAGCCCGACCAATAAAGGTTTTTTAAGGCTGACACCAATACAAATATTTGGTTATTTAAAAATCCAATATTCTGATATATCGGCCAATATAAAAAAAAAAAAATATCCAGAAACATGTAACAAAACAAACCAATTTCTCTACCATTAATTTGTAGTTATTCATGAGTTCTCACTAAATGAATGATAATAATTTGTTTTATTGTCACAACAGAACAGAGGAACTTCAAAATATATTTACGTTCTGATAAATGTATATAACTACTAATAACTTGACAAAAAACACAATAACAAAATAAGTAATCAGTGTTGCCCACAGGGACGTTGTAGACCACCCTCTGGTAAATGTGCAAGGCCAACACTCATTTTATTTTTTAAATATAAGAATCATTTATTTGTCATTATAAATGATTGTGATGAATGCATATTTTTTAAAAATCGGCCATTATAAATGCCTATAATTTGGGAAATGCCTAATATTGGCCGATAATATCGGCCTGCCTCAAATTCGGACGGTAGAGTGGTGGAGTTTTGGTCAGCGTTATTTTTAACCTTTGTTCTCTTGTTGAAAACACTGCATTCTGTATGCTGCAGTTGGTGTCAAACTATGTGCCGTTAAAGCCCAGGAGTCTGCAGGTTTTTCATTCAAACCCAGTGGCATGTGACAGGCTGGAAATGAAAGGGTACAAATCTCTTCCAGGGTGACCTTGGGGCTTAGCTACTGTCATACTTTGGGTCTGAATTCAGCTTTAAACCTTTGTTGCGTGTCATCCTGTCTGTCTTTTTGTCACTGTAAGGTGTCCATTATTCCAGAAATATGATTAATTTAAGAGATTTATCCCGGAATTAAAAACGTGAGCTAGAACTCCTATTTTTTTGTTAGATGAAATGCTTGGAAATCAACCTAAAAAAAACTCTTTACACATGACTTTTTTTTACAGTATAATAGGGTGTACAGTATAGGCATAGACACACTATAAAAACATAAAATGCAATTTAACACTGCTTATGACTCATTAAACCTAAAGAAATAAGATATTCAAATTTAATTTTCCATTAGCAAGAAAAAATATTGGTACATAGAGCATTGGGCATCTGTAATTAAAGTGGTTTGAAAGTTACTCTACTCCATCAGTACATGGATAAAATCTACACAAAGCTGCACAGATATTTTTGCACTATTCAGGCATTGCATCTGAAATTACTGTTTTGTTTAAAATGAAGAGGTGCCGTATCTTCCTTATCAATATTTGCCATATAAAAAATAGTGCAAAAAATAGTGCCATATACTTAGCTTAGTTATACAGCATAGTTAGATTCCAAGGCCTGTATTTGACAATTTTCTTCTATTTTGAAAGAGAGACTTTTTATTTGGACAGATTGGATTTCATAGAGAGGATAAAAACATTAATGTAGTCCTAATTTGCTCACTGTTGATTAGAAGAGGTAGGGAAGCGTATTACATTCACCATAGAAAAAAAAACAAAAAACAACCTTATAAGACCCCTTATCTCGTAATATTGAGAAAATAACTCAATTTTGAGAAAAGATCTCCTAATTATTAGATAAATGCATTTTCACAACAACAGAAAACAGCTCTCTTGTGTGAAGCTTTCAGTCCAGCTGATGACATTAGGCCTACGTCTCACCTGTTCAGTTCAATCTGTTTTTATTTTGGTTTGGGTTTGAGACACTGGGAGATGCTAATGTCTTTAAGTTCTAAAGATTGTTATCAGTTTGTTGACTTTGTGCGGGCTCCTCAGGACTTTGCGGTTGTTCTGGCGGAAAGCCCATTCTGATCTGTTGGACATTAGAGTTTGTTCATTTTTTTTAATAAATTGGCTAAGATTTTAAACACACTTCTTGCACATTGTCATCATGGAGTATTGTTTTGTAGAATTCTGAGGAAAATAATGAATTTTAATCCATTACTGGTCAACGTTGTTACATAACAAAATGTGGAATAAGTGAAGTTCTGGGAATACTTTCCGGATGCTCTGTATACTGACCGATAAAGGAATTTTAAGGCCGATACGATACAAAAATCCGATATTCCACTATATCGGCCGATATATATTTTAATCTACACATCTCAATTCTCCTGCGGCAGCCACCTTTGTTGTAAACAAAGCGCCAACGAAGCGCTTTTTGGTGACGTGATTGATTGATTCAGTTTCTGTTGATCATTTGTCCATCACTGTATAAAGCCCGTCCAGCTCTTGTTTGAGCATAGTTACGCCACAATGGATCAAGTCCAGATCAATCTTCCCGACCTCAAATGTTGTCGGCGGGGCTAAATTCAGCTGACATCCAGGCTAGCCAGTTCCTGTCCAAAGGTGTTTAAAATGATCTCACAATTACGAGATCTGTTGTCAAAATTACAAGATCTGTTGAACTCAGAATTACGAGATCAGGCTCTCCTAACTATGAGAGCTTTTCTCAAAATTACGAGATAAGGTGTCTACATTTTTCTTTTCTTTGGTGGATGTAATACGCTTCCGTAGTAGAGGCTTTCCAACAGTTGAAACACATATGCCACTGTCCCTGCTGAGGGCCATCTTCACAAATATAGTCCCAAAGCTGTCTTCACCTTTTTAATGCACAGACTTCACTGGCTGTGCTACAAATTTGCTGGTGCTCGTCTAACAAAACTGAACTTTGTTGTTCTTTAATTAGGGCTGGGTATCCTTCAACAATTTACAATACTTGTACCGGTACCACTAGCCTGACTTTGATGCCGGTTCCTAAACTACACTTTTTTTTTTTTATAAACACCAATTTTATGAAACAAAAATAAATTACAACATCTTCTTATTTATTTTATATATTATTCAACTCCTACTACATGAGCCCCGTCTCGATGCGTACCATAGACTTTTTCTTGCGTGCCTCTACAGCGTGTAATGCTATACAGCCAATTGCAAGCATTATTAGATCTTGGTACGCGCATACTTTAGAGACAATTTGGTTGGTAGAGACAATTTGGTTGGGGCCTAAAAAGGATTGAAGTTGTTACCCAGCCCTAGCTTTAATAGGTATGTTTGGTGTAAAAAAAGATATAGAAAATGCCTTTCAGATGCCTGTTTAAGCTTGTGGTCAGCAGGTGATGCTACTTTAGAAATTCCAACCTCTGAACCACCGGGATATTGCATCCCGCCACAAGTTGAATGCATCAAGAGACACTAGAGAAGTCTCCAGCAGCGGCCAATCACATCATGCAAATGCACCCCTGGGTGTGCTGTGCTCTTGAACGATAATGAAATCTGTAGCTATCAAAGAGACACAGGGTTTCGGGACAGCATCGCAATACTTGGCAAAAAGCTACTTGGTGATTTCCAGGCACACATCCCAACAGCCATTTACTACATGAAGGAGTAACTACAGCAGGCCCTTTTATTTTAGATTTTTATCTTCAGAGCAAACTAGTCAGGATTTTTGTATCAATATACCTCTTTGTTGGACCTCTACCCTGACTCAGCCCTGCGGGTCTTTGTGATGGTGCTGATGCCTGAGCAATATCTCTTGCCCTGTTGCAGCACGCCATAGTCTCAGTTTAGCTTCTTCTGAAATTGTTCACAAGTCACATACAAAATTTTCCAGCCATCTCTCCATACAAATAGACATATGTCATATTAGACCATTCACTCTTTATTTCTATCACAGTACAGGGCTGCTCAGATGACATGTCATTGGAAACTGTACTATTCATATTTCTAATAGTTTGTTAATATTCTAAACAACAAAGTAGCCCACAGGCCATCAAATCCCTCTTAATCTCTCGCCTGTGATCAACACCCATACATAGATTTTTTTTTTGCACATGAATCTGACTGTTTAAGGATGGAGGATGCTGCTATATGCTATGAACCTGAATGCTGAGATCAATGACGAAGTACTGGTATGACACTTAGTTTGTAGGTTGTTGTAGGGAAAATGTTTTTATTATGTTCCTTGGCAACTTAAGTAGGTCACTTGTTGTTTCACTTTTCACTTATCATTGTTTCATTTTTCACTTATCATTGTTTCACTTATATAACCTGCTTTGGAAGCCTTATTTACCTACAGAGCTCATGTTTTTCCTAGACTGATGGGAACGGCATTCCTGTCTCGAAAACATGTTTCCGAGACAGGATGGTTCACCATGGGGTCAACTGATAGCGGGGACTGGCCATCTCTGCTCCCATGTGACCCTCGTTTTTTAAAGTATAAAAGACGGAGAAGCCCCTCGGCCTGGTGGAGTCAGCTGCGGGTCGCGTACGGACACCCAGCCACGTTGATGCTGCTCTGCCCGGACTGACGGCTCTCCAGTCCTGTGTCACGGTAGGAGCTGTAATGAGAGGTTCATTAGCATCACATAGTGTGTGTGTGCTCGCTGCTTTGCTGTATTCTGTGGCGGAATAAAGAGACACATTTGTTCTAGCAGATATAGCGTTTGTGTGTTTTGTGGCCGACCACCTCCTTCCTGTATGAGATTTCATAAAACAGTTGTGCAGATGAGAGACATACTTAATAAGTTTGTGTTTTTCAGAAAGAACAAAACATGAAAACTGGCTATAGATCTGTTTTCTGTTGTACATTGACAAGGTCACAACAATAAGCATTCATACTGCTGTGCAATTTATATTTCACATCTCAGCTCTCTTGCTTACAGAACCTGCCTACACACAGACAGATGGCATGGTGACGACATAATGTCATAACGTTTCGCGACAGTGGGACATGAAAACCGAGTCATTTCTGTACATGTATCCTTCCACTTATGCTAAACAAGTCTGTGTATTTCTACACATGAAGAGTTTTGGGCCGTCTGTGTCGGTGTGCAGCGGAGTCGTGATTATTCACCAGCGTTGTTCTATATTGGGCTAGCAGTTTACTAGCAATGAGAGACACCCATTTTCACAAGAGACCACGGAAACAAATCCTCAACAGTCCCATTGTCCACTTGTGATGATGACCGATGAACTTTAAATCAATTTGTGGTTTATTTGAACGTGTTCACTGCTTTCTCTCTTTCTTTACAGTATTAAGTCCCATGAAGTATAATTTGCAATAGATGAAGAGATTATTCTATATCACAGCAAAGATGTGAATGCTTGAAGTTACAGTTTCATAATAATACATTCATTTCCTTTGGTGACTCACTCTTCAGTTATGAAAATAACAGTGTGCATAGGGATGAAGGCAGATGCTGCCCAAATATAAAGGAGTTAAAAAGAAATATCAGTGCCTCCTATGATGTGGCATCCTAAAAGATCAAAAACAATATATAATGAATTTCAAGCTGCCTGGCTCAGCTTCTGTCCACATTAACCCCAGGTTTATTTGGTATTTGGAAGCCTAAAAGCAGCATTGGAGACTGTGTTAGTTAGTGTTTGCTCGTACTCACAAGCTACTTGGGCTGCCCTTAAAAGTCTTTTTTGATGAACTGGCAACAAGGGAGTGGGTAAAAGCAGCAAAACACACACTCAGACACCCAGATCAGAGGAGTGAAACTGGGTTACAGTGTGCGGAGTGTTTGGGCGTGTCTGTGGAGATGTCCTTTTTGAAGCAGTTTTTCTTGCAACAGCAACATAAGCTTGGTGCTGGTTCAATAATTCATCATCTGTACTGATTCCTGTCTTCTTTCTCCATTTGTCTAATGTTATCAGTACAGCATGCGCTCTCTCTCTCTCTCTCTCTCTCTCTCTGTCTCTGTCTCTGTCGTGTTCTTGATTGACAAGTGTGATGGTGTTTGCCTTTCCTTTCCCTGACCTTCAACTCTCTGGAATGCACACACATAGACAGACAGCACACAGCAAGAATGCTAATGGATTCTACCTTTGCAGACCATGTCAATAGGGAATTACAGTCTTTATAGACCAGAAAGGAAAGCCCCAGCAATACATTCAATATTCATGCCAATAAAGCAAAGAAAGAAATAGTTCTGTCCCTGACAGGAAGGTGGGTGGACAATTTCTGAATATTACCGCATTGAGACACGTTGCCGCTGCAAAATAGCCCCAGGAAGGAACTTGTTTTGGTGAAACGTGTATGTTAAAAAGTAGTTTTAGTCATGCTACAGAAAACTCAGATTGGACAGATAACCTAGCTAGCTGTCTGGATTCACCCTGCAGAGATCTGAGGAGCACTTAACCATAGTAAGTCCTCATAAGTCCACCCGAGTTTAAAATTCCAATGAAAAGAAAGCGGAAGGTAACAGACATCCGGCCAATAAGACAGACGTTCGGTAAAATATCTGGCGGCAACAGAGAAATCCCGGAAGGAGGATTGTCGTTGATTCCATGACTCAACACACAGAGAAAAGTGTCAACATATTTTAGCACTGGACATGAACTATAGCTTGCCTTCTGGTAACTAGATTGATGATGATGATGATGATGGTGATGATGTATACTTTATTAATCCCGCAAGGGGAAATTACAATGTACACTCTTGTTATTACATACAGGCCTGAAATGCACACACATGCTCAGTACCTATACATGCACTAAATGGAGAGATGTCAGAGTGAGGGGGCTGCCCATGGAAAGGCGCCATGAGCAGTTGGGGGTTCGGTGCCTTGCTAAAGTGCACCTTGGCAGTGCCCAGGAGGTGAACTGGCACCATACTTTGGTCCGTATGGGGACTAAAACCCAACCCAACTCCCTACTGAGTGAGCTACTGCCACACCCAACAACAAATATGTGATGATACAAATTTTGAAGTGTAAGGATGTGCAAGCATTATGAAGTGAAGTGCCTGAATTATGCTGAGTGGAGTGGAATTGCTGTCAGTGATCACTCAAAGTAAGGGGACACACAGACGCCATGAAAGCCATGTAAGGGTTGTGTATCCTTGGGTTGCAGACAGGCCCATCTCACCAGTCAGTGTAACGTCTGAAACCTTTCCTCTCTCCCCCTCCTCTATCTTCTTTCATTTTAACCTATCTTTAAATCTTGTGAGGCACAACAGTGCTTACTGACAAACCAAAGTATTCTTGCAGGGGCAAAAATATAACACTTGCAGGCAATGCAGACATCAGTGGATTTAGTTAAATCCGAATAATAAAAATGATTTTTTTATGCTCTCTCCCACTAAGTCTTTCATGAATGCCTTCTTTTGATTCCGCTCTACCCCTATCTGCTTTATCCTTCCCATCCCACTTTCTGTCCGCGTCTCCTGCTCTTTCTTCCTGCTCTCTCTCTCTTTAATGACAGTATTATCCTCACTTAGCCATCTGAGTCTCTCTGCCTAAAATCCCTTTCCCTCAGAGCTGTAAAAGAGAGCGAGAGAGCAAACAGGAGAGGGAGAATTAGACTGACAGAGGTCTGGGTCTGAGCTCTTTAGGGAGGACAGGGAGAGAAGAGGAATTTGCAGGGGGGACATGCATGCCCCCTGCAAATTATATATATTTTTACTTCTCAGATTATTTGTCCATCCATCCATCTTCATCCGCTTATCCGGTATCGGGTCGCGGGGGCAGCAGCTCCAGTAGGGGACCCCAAACTTCCCTTTCCCGAGCCACATCAACCAGCTCCGACTGGGGGATCCCGAGGCGTTCCCAGGCCAGGTTGGAGATATAATCTCTCCACCTAGTCCTGGGTCTTCCCCGAGGCCTCCCCCCAGCTGGACGTGTCTGGAACACCTCACCAGGGAGGCGCCCAGGAGGCATCCTTACCAGATGCCCGAACCACCTCAACTGGCTTCTTTTGACGTGAAGGAGCAGCAGCTCTACTCCGAGCTCCTCTCGGATGACTGCGCTTCTCACCCTATCTCTAAGGGAGACGCCAGCCCCCCTCCTGAGGAAACCCATTTCGGCCGCTTGTACCCTGGATGTCGTTCTTTCGGTCATGTCCCAGCCTTCATGACCATAGGTGAGGGTAGGAACGAAAATTGCCCGGTAGATCGAGAGCTTTGACTTCTGGCTCAGCTCCCTTTTCGTCACAACGGTGCGATAAACGGAATGTAATACCGCACCAGCTGCTCCGATTCTCCGACCAATCTCACGCTCCATGGTCCCCTCACTCGCGAACAAGACCCCAAGGTACTTAAACTCCTTCACTTGGGGTAAGGACTCACTCCCTACCTGAAGAAAGCTCTCCATCAGTTTCCTGCTGAGAACCATGGCCTCAGATTTAGAGGTGCTGATCCTCATCCCAGCCGCTTCACACTCGGCTGCGAACTGATCCAGTGAGCGCTGAAGGTCACAGACCGATGACGCCATCAGGACCACATCATCTGCAAAAAGCATTATATGGATTATTTGTGATACATTTTAAACACAGCTCAATCCTATATCGATTTCCATATACATGGAGATTATAATACATTCCATCCACTAGAAATTGCTACCTGTGGGTCAATCAGTAACAATTCTCTCACCTTATTTTGAGCTATAATTGTGTTAGTTTTAATAAAGGTATGCAGTACATTATATTTTATCCAAAGCGACAATTGCTATGCTGTATATATCAGAGGTTGCATGCCTCTGGAGCAACTAGGGGTTAAGTGTCTTGCTCAGGGACACAGAAAAGGTATGTGACATATCCACTGCGCCATCCCCACCCTGCACATGATAAATGGACTTGTCAACACAGTTACACACTCAGCCGTCCATTCCTTAAATACCTAATTTTATGCTCTTTTTCTGGTTCATAATTGTATTTAGAGGTTGTACCAGGAGAAAAACACCATATTTTTGTACTATGTACCATGTTGAGCTCTCTGTTTTAGCTACCGAGTGAGGCATTGACTTCTATTCCATCTTTTTTAGGAGGCGCACATGGGCAGTACCTGGGTAAGGACTACTGGCCAGTTAGAAGCAGAGCAGGGCGGGCCCTGACAAGCAAGCTAGTGTGATCCAAAACAAACCTGTGGCTTTGGCTCAGCTTTACATGTTACTCAAACTTGAGTCTGATCCCGAAACATAGGCAGAACAACCCAAACAAGCTTTGCAACCTAGACTGGAACAAGACGTTTCAGTGTTAAGTTTTTAAATGTTAACAAATTAGTCTTTCATACGTAATGTTTTAATTAGCACTGTCTCCTGGTCATGGCGATACAACTATCTGAACTCTTCGGGCTTCTGCTCTAACTAGCTTGGTTTGAGGGGGTGCCCTACTAGCAGCTAGGCCAGCATTATAATGTGTGTTACAAGGTGACGCAAAATGACGCACGTTTGTCATGGAAGTAAAGGCTGGACTACAATAGAGCAGTTTCGAGCACTTTGTGAACAGTGTTATCTGTGGAAGGAGAACTCCATTTGGGGTTGACTTTAGGCTTTTTGACTTTGTAAACCTTTTTTATGCACAAAAAAAGATAAGTAACAAAATAAAATAATGGGGAAAAAAGCCATACAGCATAATATGAGCAGTTTAATGGACGGCTGAGTAGGGTGGTGGGATGGTGCATGGTGTTGCGTGGAGTTGTGCGCTCCATGTAGGCTCAGTTCTTGGCAGCAGCCCGTCTTCTATTCTGACCCATGATCCTTTGCTGCGTGCCATCTAGTAACAAACGTTATACATTTGTATATTAAAACCCAATGAAAGAACATCCTAAAACCCACAGCCAGTGTGTCTTGTATAAGATAACAATGCCATAATAGCTCGCACAGGGAGTCTCCAGGCCAGATGCTGTGTTATGGTCAACTGAGGTACTGCCACCACAACAACATCCACACCAACCAAACAATACAAGTTAGTAACCTGAGTTTTGTTCAAATGAGTCAGATAGGTAACATTCCTGATATTATTCTAGCGTAAAGCAGACAGGAGTCCTGTGACACAAGACAACCTTAATAGTCACACAGAAAGTGTTTAGTTTCACTTTAATTTCTGAAATTTTACATATACTGTATGAAAGGATGGAAACTGTGGACCTACACACTTAAAAAAAATAATGTAATAAAAAAATGAATGTAAGTAATGACCTTTAATAATGCCCTTTAAAAACCAGGCGCGTTTTTACCTTGGCACATTGCTATTAAGATTATGATGATTTGCTAAGCAGGAAGGAGAGATTTTCAGGAGAAGAAACTGATCTGCTTGTGCGTGAAGTGAAAGCGCCCAAGCAGATCTTATATGGCATGAGCACCATGCCACTAAAACTCCATGAGGTGAAGCAGGCATTAAAATAACATTGAAATGCTATGAAATGACTTCAGACCAGGTTTTTTGTTGGTCACTTCCCCGCTGTCTCAAGATAGCAATACGCCAAGAATTCATGCATTTGCATTTGCTATTAACGATGTGGGCACTGGATGGAAATTTGACAACCACGTTGGTCTAAAACTAGCAAGACACTTGCGTCGGGCTTTGCGCTGCGTTGCGTTGGGTGCAAGATAGGGCCCTCTATATTCCATTCTTTGTCCCAATGCGCTGTACGGCCCAGTAGGGCTTTATGCCCCAGTAGGGCTTTATACCTAGCAACGCCCCTGCCTGCTGTTATACAAATTTAAATAAGCTCCTTAATAGCAAGACTCCCCCATGATGAGAGGTGAGTGCAAGCAAAGAAAAACAGAAATAAAGTCAGCGAAAATCTTTCTTTCAGACCTGATTAAATCAGCATGGTTAGAACAAAACCCACTCCACCACCGCAAGAGAATGTGTTTTTTTTTATCCTAATGCCATTCCTGCATTTAAATCAGCAACTTCAAACACCACAGCAAAAGGCCTACAGAAAGAACACGAGAGAAGTAATAAAGAAGAAAGCAGTGCTAATACTTCAGTATTATCATATTTACATTGCACTCATCAAAACAGAATGCATGAGGGTTTTACAATATGGACAGGACAATTCCGCAAAAGATTAAAACCCAAGAGGATGAGTCCATAATTTAAAAAGAAACCACAAAAAGACACACATGCATAAGTGATGACCCTGAATCAGACACAGTGCATACTTGAGTTATTACAGTTTAATTAAAGCACTAGGAAGTCCTTCTTGTAATAATTATCCTGTAATTGTCTTAAATTAAGAGAGGGGAAGCTTCAATACAGAAGACCTTTCCATCGTCTCCAATAATATTAATATTATCATCATCAACAGTTAAATTGGCCCGGGGAACATAGGGTCCCACATGTCATTAGGGGGAGCTGAGTTCAATTATGCTTTTTGTAAATATGAAATTCACTCATTTGTGTTGTTATAATGTAGATTAAGGTGAAATGGTTCATTAAAAGAGCCTTAAATGTTTGTTTGTATTAAAATGGCTGACATTCAGCAGTCACCAGTGTTTACTTGCTAAGTAGCAATACCACTTTGTGATATATGTCATACTCAATTATGAGTATGCATTCAAATTCCTGCTAAAGTAAAACTACAGAAGTCGTATACACTGTACATCTCAAAGCCTTATGCAGGGTTTGATTTGTAGAAAAAAGCAGAGGGGGGATGTTTTTTAATCATGCACAACAAAACAAACCGTGCAAGATTCAAATCCCCCTTTCAATACCATGGATAAAGTGCCACTTGGCCAGCCATGCAAAAACACATATTTATTAACTTCAATATTCAATGGAAAATAATCTTAAAAATGAAATGGCACAACGTGGTGTCAATTTAAAACACAGCGCTTTAAAGCCGGAGAGCGGACTTCACTTTGCGACAAAAACAAAATACATTGACCCAGGAAACGCTTGTTCCTTCCTCGGGAGTGTTTTGATCCAAACCACAATTTTTTTCTCAAAGGAACATGCCACCTTTTGTTGAAATAAGGCTTATCACCCTAGCTGTAGATAGGTGGGCCAATGCCTTTATTGTCTCAGTGCATGCATTGTTTTAGTCCAGTGCAACACCAGCAGCGCTGCCGCTAGTTAGCTTAGCATAGTGAATGGGATCCTATGTTGCCGGTTAGCATGTTGTGTAAAAGTGAGCCAACAAAAAAACAACAACCTTCTAGTAGCATATTCACAATTAGTACAAATAGCAATGCAGATTAAGATTAGATGATTTCCTAGGCAGACATTTACTTGGGACCAAGGTTATTATAGTTTTGCATTTTTCAGTTTTAATTTCTATTTCGTTTTGACTTATTGTTTTGAAATTCAGTTTAGTTTTAATTAGTTTTTAAAGCGGGCTTGCTAATTTATTTATTTTTTTGAAAATGCTTATGTGACTTAGTTTAGTATTTAATATGTGTTATTTTTCTGGGGATTCACAAAGGTCAGGAAAAGTATTGTGTAATAATAACTCAACAGAAACATCATACAATTTTAGAAATATGTATTCACAATGTATTCAACAATAGCACCAGTACATAACATGTATTCTACATACTGTATATGGTCATAGATTTGTTAACAGTCTACACAAGACGCAAGAATGTGTAAGTGACGTGAAAAAACCTAAATTGCCAACAGACTAAATAAGACATACATGAACAGGTGTTTTGGTTTGAGTAAAGTGGTGAATCTTTTGAAGTTAATCAACTCACACAGTTGTGAGACATCCCAGCATCAATCCACATATTAACCCACGCTTCCTCCCGCTTTTGGTGTTCCTGCGTATTTGCTAACCAGCTGTCGGTGTCGCCAGTGAAAGCCCCCTGTAATGTTCTCTGTCCTGCGATTGTCGCCGTCATGCTGCGTGGCCCTGTATACTGTATTTTTGATGAAGACTTAGGCAAGCCCTTTTGATTTCAGTTGTTGTTACTTGAAATATTGCTGTTTAACTAAGCTTAACATGTGAGCTAAATGCAGCTTTTTCTTTGAGCCAGTGACAGCAACTTAACCCCCATGCACGTTCTCTGGGATGCAAGGGATTAGCTTCTCAAGGTATTGTAGCTGGTAGCCTATGATGGGTGTCAAAACACCAGTGCCTTTTGTTTCCACACACCTGGGGCATCATGTCACATAACATCTTCAGAAAAGCAGCAATTGTATTACGTTCGCTCCCTCAATTAGCGAATGTGCTTTGACTAGTAATTCTGTTGCATGCATTGTTATATGACAAAACACCATGATATGTAGCCAGGGGAGTTTCACTGCCACCCACCAACTATGGCAAAGTTTAAAGTTAGGAGAAAGGACTATTTGAGTTCTACATGTATATGTGCTGTTATTGGGCACTGCTGGCAATTGTGTTGAGATGATGTCTTTTTCTGTTTTAGGTTTTTTTATTTATTTATTATTTCTTTTTTTAACTGTATATTTTAAATGTGGAACAATGCTGTCTTTGCTAGGACTTCCTTGAAAAAGAGATTCTGGATCTCAGTGAGATTATTCCTTGTAAAATAAAGGTTAATAAATAATAATAATAATAATAATAATAATAATAATAATAATAATAATAATAATAATAATAATAATAATAAATCCTCAACTGCAGAAGAGAGGGGAAAGTGGTGGAGGGAGAAGTTTCTACAATGAGGCACATTGCTGAGCAGCCGGTGGTTTCTTTTTGTCTTTTGTGTGCCATAATATCAATCAACAGACTTACCTTGGCTTTATTAATTTATTTTTTTACAGTTTGTGACAAATAACAAATTCTGACACTGCCAACAATGCATGCAATAGCTCATTAAATCAAGGAGGATCAAATAAGCGAACAGGAGCTGTGTAGTTCTAAAAGATAAGCACAGTAAATGTTCAGCTACTGCTGATTAGTCGTATTCCCTCTTATCCTTAAATGACAAGCATTTCACAGGTACCTTTACATGTGCATTTCACAGCTGTAAGGGCTTCAGAACATTCATGGAACACATTCCGCACTAATCATTTCCTGTTATATTTACAGTCCCGGATCTTTCTACTGAATAATGAAGGTTTGTGGGAGTAGAGCGGAGGGAGAACACCGTCGGAGAATCATCCTGAATACATGCAGACTTTTCATGGTCAAATAAATTCAGGATTGTGTCTTTGATATTGGGTACAGCGAGAGCAGATTTAAAATGGTTTCGAGCTACTCTACTTCAAACACTGACGCACCAGGGACCAAAAACAACAGAGGAGACATAAAGGGGTGCTTTAGATATGCATAACCACATGTGATTTACTTGGTGAGAGAATGAGGGAGAGCCTGCGTGTGTCCTCCAGTGTGTATAACTTTGAGAGGAGCACTGAAGACGATCCCACTCCACTCTGCATAATTCAATTGGCAGACAACACTCTGGGGTTGCATAAGACATGCCTTGAGAGACTCTATATGGTGTGTGAGTTAGTGTGAGTGTGTGTTTAATATGGTAAAAAGGTACATTTTAACAAGGCTGATGTCAACGCTGAGGGACTTAGTGGGTGTCCTGAAGACGTTAGGAGGAACGATAATCTTTTCTCTACCTCTTCACCTATCTTTTACATCACCCGTCCTTTCATCTACTCCCGTCCTCTCCAACCGCGGTCACCTCTTCCACCCACTTAGGCATGGCTAAGAGTCTTTATATATATATATATATATATATATATATATATATATATATATATATATATATATATATATATATATGAGAGATAGATAGATATATATATATAGATATAGATATATGTGTATATATATGTGTATGTGTATATATATGTGTATATGTGTATATATATATATATATATATATATATATATATATATATATATATATATAAGGAGGAGCTATACGTGAGGATACACGAGAGCAGCCTTCGCCGGAAGCCGTGCAGCTAAAGGAGTTGCTAACTCTGCCCAAACAGCTGACGTATTCATGTGAAGCTTCAGAGGAAAGGATGCCTCATCCCTCTTACACACATTTGCTTGTTTCCTCTCTCCTCCAGTGATTTCCTCTCCCTGGCCTCCTCCGTGGGAGGGACTAAGAGGCGAGGAAGGGAGGCAAGGGGAGGAGTCGAGAAGGCAATTTAAGCGCCATAAGAAGCACCAAATGTTCCATCAATAGCTATACTACGTTAGATGAAGGGGTTCGCCTTGTCTTGTGCGTCCCTTTTTGTTTAGCTTCAGTGCTCCAGGCACAAAGCTGCCAGAGAGAAGAGAAAATTATGTGTGAACTGGTGCATGTCTCCACTTGTCTTTATGTCAATGTAATTTTTAATCTAAGGTGAAAAATGCACTTTGCTTACTTCCATAAAGTTTAGGAACTCGCAAAAGACAAATTATACAAGATTAAGAGTCTACAGCCATGTTGGTGGCTCAGTGAGCCTGCGCTTCAGTGTGCTTTGAGCACTTTGAGATTTGTTTAAATGTAAAGTGCATTACAAATAAAATGTATTATTATTATTATTATTATTAAATGCTAATATATACACAACAACAGTGCTAATATGCTGATCAACATCTTAGATTAGTGTGTTAACATGCTAACATTTGCTTATAGATGAGCCACTTGCTCGCCTATGCCTCAAAACAGACCTGACCTTATTACAGGTACACGGATCTTTTGTGTAAAATCTGTGCAGTGCCCCTTTAATGCTCTCTCTCACTCTGGTCTGTCTTTCCATCCTATTCATCCATTCCTGCGTCCAAAAAACTCTAGGGACATATCTGTGAAAGTCTAATCTTTCCTGCTTTGGATTAAGGCTGCTGTATCTTTGGCTTGAGACCTCCCAAGACTTTATCAGGGCCTACAAGCACTTACTCTTCTTGATAACCCGCCAGCTAAACCATCTCTGTTTAATTGAGCCAGTCCGCTGTGTGTAAGGTCGCACTCTACATACCGAGACAAATGTAGTGCGGCTAAGTTGTCATTTTTTTTTTTTTTTTTTTTTAGAGTAACGAGTGGTTGCGTGGTCCCTTTATGGGCTGAAATAAGCCTAAAACCTAAAACACCCCAGGGGATGGACTGATAGATCCCTGGAGGTTAAGCTACAAACCAGTGAGTCATTTTTTTTAGGTTAGTTTATTCTTTGGGGATAACAAAAAAGGTTTACATTATAATGCGCAGATCACACAATTAAATGTACAGTACAGACTTTCATCTTTCTTGATGTATGTGACAGAGAATAGCAGACAGCGAGAGGAGATGGACAGAGATGATGTAGATTGGGATTCTGCTTTCCTCTTCCTTGTCTCTTCTGATAATAATCACTGTGGCTGCCTGTGTATTTGCTTCATCCCAACGCTGTATGTGTTTGTAAAGTTTGGGTATATTTTTGTGTGTGTGTTGCACTCTGAAGGTAATTTGTATTTGATAGTAATACGCTAGTGTGAAACCGTTCAAATATATTTGCTACAACAGAGCAGAGCAACACACAATCACGGCTGTGGACAGATAATCTTGTTAGGTGGAGGACACACTAGCTACACCATCGAACAGACTGAGGAGAGATATAAGATCAAAACTGAATGATCCAGACAATGAATTCTCCCTGTTCTCACTCAACAATCAAAATGATCTCACTAACTTTGTCCCAGTATTTCAAAACATGGGCAGGTTGTTGGGCAGATAGGGATTTCTGGATCTGCCAGCTGGTCTTCCTGGGGTCCAAAACAACATTGAAGCAGACAATATTAAAACATTGTATGACTCATACAGTAAAAATAAAATAAACATAACAATAAGTCAAAAAATAGTAAATAAGTATTAAACAAAATAACAAGAAACAACCAGGAAGAGTCATTTTCTTCTATGCACAAGCAGCTTCTTTTTGTTTAAGTGCTTAAGGTTTGCCTAAGTGGAGTCACCCCCAGAAGCTATGTCCATTATTTTTACAGGCTACAGTCCCAGAACACTGCCTCTTGCACAATGCATGCTGGGATAGGCTCTAGCCTGACCCTGCAAAGAATAATTGATGTTGGAAGAGCAGAATGCAAAGGCAGATGTGTTGAAGATCGATACAGTGTGTATGATGTTTATGTGAACATATTTTGAAAGAAACAAAATATTCTGTGCACATATTTTAGGCCATTGATGAAGCGCCAATTGCGTGGGTGCCCAGGAGCTAAAGCTACCTACGGGCAGTTGTGAGGACCCACAGGGCAATCAACATATACTGTAAATGAGCATATCACCAGAAAAGGGGCATAATGGGGAATTGGGAAAGCAAAATTTGAACTGTGAGCTAAACCTTTGTCCATTCTTGTATTCAAAAGTGTTCTCTTCCAGTTTAGCATTGCACTCCTGTAACACTGTCTGCTGGCTATGTATAAGTATAGAAATAGATGCAGCATACGCAAGAGATGATATTGTCTTTCTTATTCCACACATTCATCTTCTTTGTCAAAACTTGGCTCCTACATTACCCACAATGCAATTGAGCCACAGAGTGCAACCTGTTATGGTTTGGGTGTTTTGTCTTGTCTCATTGTGTTTTCCTGTCTTAATTTCTTAGCCTGGTTTTCTGTCTTGTCTTGTGATGTGTTATTGTTGGTCTTGTTTTGTATATGTCCTGTTTCATCCTGTTTATGTTTCATATTTTAGTCCTCGGTCGCTCTCTTGTTGTAGTGTTCTTTTTTTGTCAGGTGTCTCTCGTGTTCCTTGCTGCCATGTTTCCCGTGTGTCTGGATTTACTTACTTGCTGCTTACCTGTTTGTAAGACTCTTTTTGTTTGGATTCAATTTGTATTTTTTTTCTAACTGCTGCATTCTCCTCGCCTTTCTGCGCTTGCGTCCTAACCTCCTTACACCTGACAAATCCACTAATTCCCCCCACCAACCTAACAGCAACCAGAGATTCAGGTGTGCGTAACCAATAATGCGGCCTACAACTCTATGCCAAGGGTATTTTAACCGCAAGGCAACAAAACATGCACCTTGACACATTCACTATATGAAAGCTTTCAGTCTGCAAGTAACTTTCTCTGATTGAAAAGATGAAGGTAATATATAACCTTGCATACATAACCTCACCTCATGCAGTAACATAAAAAGCACATTTTTATCTAAACTCTAAACCCAAGTTCTGAAATGTAACTGACCCTGTGAAGAAATATAAATGTTTGGGGTCCAACAACACACAGGCATGCATAGCCATTGCACAGAAATGCACATACACACACTCATTACACACACACTCATTACACACAGTGATCAAAGTTAACAGTTGGTAAGAGTGGCTCTGTGGAAGAGTGGATGTGGAAAGGCGGACCTGATGTGATGAAAAATTGGGCCAGATTAAAAAAAAAATGAAAAGAAGAGAGCATAACAGAGAGAGAAAATGGAAGAGAGGGTTGTTTATGTAGCATCTCAGATGCTCCTCTCCAGGCTGGGCCGAGCGAAGCAGCTGAGTGAGTAATAACACACACGCACACTCACACACACAGAGACAGACACACACACACACACTTCCTCTGAGTACCAACCAAACGGAGACCGACAGAGTGAATTGAGGCCACAAGTTTGAAAAGAGACTGCTTGTTTTTGTGTGCATCCAAGACTATCAAGAAAGCAGCTAATGTGCTGTACAAACAGTGGTCAATGACTCAATTTTGGCTCACAGTACCCTATTTCACATTTCCAAAAAAACTTTATTTCAGACCTTAGAAGGGGCTCATTTTAACATTATTGATTTCACCAACAAGATGGTAAAGAGACACTGTGAGTAAAGTATGTGACCACCCACAAATCATTAAATCATTAAAAGCTCTTAAAAGATAGCTTTGCATGTTTCAAGTGTATCTTGATACAATACTGACGTAAAGGTTCTCTAAGCGATGTTGGGTGATGGCCCTTCTTGTTGACGTTCAAAGTATTTTCTAACAAAACGAGGCTAGCTTATATTAGGGCGTTCCCATTAGAGCATAGGCTGTTATAGCAGCTTATTAAAGGTGGTAGTTTTGTAATAACATTTAACAGTCGCTAAGTTTCCATCCACGTCAATCAAATTATTTGAATTTTGGTAAAAACAACTCATGCGAATAAAGCTGGTGAAAGTGTGTTTCCATCCAATGGCTTTAAAGCAAATAAAAACCTGTGGTAATGACGTCAAATGCTGTTTTGCAATCAAATTGGTATATTGAATTGATTTGAGACATTTTAAGGTGTTTCCTTTCAGTTTCGCACTGAATCGCACAACATTCAAGCAAACATTTGCAAACAAAGTTTTTCTAGACAAAATTAATCTACCAACAAATGATCTATATTGCACAAGTTGCAATAGTGTGCCGCTGCGAGACAACTCTCTTCTTTGAGACATGTACCGCTGTTTGAGCGCCTTCCATTTACTCCGGAGGACGTTCCACAACTTGTTTCGTAATCGTTTGTAGCCCATTTTCTTCGCGAGTTCCTGATAAATTATGGAATTTCTTAGATTTTTCCTATCTAAAATAGCAGTTATAGTTTGCTCGTAAATTAAATTCAAAAAGTCTTTCGCCTCCTTGTTTGCCCACTTACATCCGTCTTTGTTGACACCCGCCATGTGTGCAAATAGAGCGGAAGTACTGGGCGGAAATTAACAAAAACTTTGTTGTTTTGTGTCGGGTTGCAACCATAAAATGACCTAAAACTTAATCACAATTAATTATTTATTCGGCAAATAACGTTTCCATCAGCGTTTATCACATAAGCCGTATAGCGATCAAGATAAAATCCGATGAGACCAAACTTATTTCCTTTTGAGTTGATATTCATGAAATTCAATCGAATTTTACTGTTTTCATAAGGCATTTTTCATTTGATATCTTAATTCGGATAAAAACGTGTGGATGGAAACATAGCTAGTGTAAAGTGAAAGCTCACAGTCTTCAAAAGTACCAAAACTAAGGCCGAGATCCAAAACCAGAAGACAAAGCAGGGTCGAAAAAACTCAATTGAAGCACAGAGGGAAAACTGTCTAGAATGATTGTGTTTCACTATGAAAGATAAATAGAATCCATTTTCACCTGCCTAGTGGAGATAAAGCCATAGCTTAATATGACTTTGTTTTTCAGTGAAATGACCCTTTAATTTCACGGTAGGCCCTACCCCTCTTACATTAAAACCTTTGAGCCACAGACCAATCTATCTCAGTAAGCAATGGATTGCCTGAGTGTGTTCTGTGGGTGTGTGTACGATTACGAGGTCTCTGCAGGAGAGAGGATGCAATTTAAAATACAAACATGTTTATTAGTTTTGTTTTGAGGCTTTTGGCAGTTTGTTTTCAACAGTCATGGCCATAAAGAAGACAGAATAGAATGAAATTGATATTTTGAGGACAGAGATACAAAAGGGAATGGGGGTTGGACACAGAGATTCTCTAATCTTCACAGTCTGAAGAATAGATGCCTTCATTGATGTTGTTTTCATCTATACAAATTCATCATCTTCCTCCGGTCTGTGTGACCCTATCCTTCTTCCTCCTTCACCTCTTGGCTCTTTTCTTCTTTCTAAATGTATTGCAATACAAATCAAGGATAACAGATTAGCATTACTGTACAGGTCAGTCACATGGAAATTACTTATACAATGAAACTATTAGGGAATGCAAAGATAGCTATGCCCGATTACAGGTTGAAATTTGGGGATGGATACTGGATGCATGAATGATGGATGGATGGATGGATGGATGGATGGATGAATGATATATTGCTAGATGAAAAGGTTGATGAATGGCTTTGTGGATGGATGATAAATGAGTGGATGGCTGCATGAATGATACACGGAAGGATGGATAGAAGGATGGTATATGGCTGGCCATCCGGTTGGATGGATGGGTGGATGGATGGAAGATATATGGCTAGTTGGATGGAGGATGTACTAATTGATGAATAATAGTGATGGATGTATTAATGGCTTGATGAATGACAGACAGGGCTGGATGGATGACATATGGATGGTTGGATAAATGTGTCCCTTTGAAGACCACAATCAAAAGTAATAGATTAAGGACATACTGGTTTATCTGAATTATAAATTACAACCGTAACCTTGAGTTTTCAGTGGAGCTCTGCAGCACCTGTTCTTTGAATTCATTAAATATATTCCAGTTCTCTATTGTGATAGTGTAATTAATGCATCAAATTAATGCATTTCACTGCAGAAATTAAATGTTATAGTTACACTGCTCCTTCCTGATATGAACTTGTTACCCAATTATACCACAGTCAATTGGATTGGGATTGGTGCCCTTCCAACCAAGACTAAGACACGGGGAATTGAATCTGACCAGTTACTAATACAGGAGCTAACAGACTCACGTTATAGCTCAGAGACCCATCTTAGCAGTTTTTACACTGTATGTAAGGGTTATAAATTTCAGTGAATTACAGCAAGCCCTCCCAAAGTACACCACAGAGAATCTGCAGCTAGACCAGCAAGTACAAGCAGCTTGGTAAGCTGGACAGATTTCTGGGAATCCTGATAAATTGACCCTGTGAATATGAAGCATATAAAGTGTCCTGTTGATATGTTTTGTGCTCAGCTTGGGACCCTTGAATCATCACTTTGTGTGTTGCCATGCAGAGCTCAGCCAGCAGCTCGGGTTTTATGGAGCATTTATGGAGCGTAACAGTTCCGGTTCAGGAGAGTTCTGCCATTGCTGATCCATTAAAATCCGAGCAATTCCTCCTTTACACCTAACAACTTTACACCAGGGTGTCTATAGGTGCAAAATGTATGAAAGCTCAGGATACTGTGTTGATCCAAGACCTTGATAAGCATTAAATTCCATTTGTTTGTGTTATTTATGTATTTAATGTGAGCGTATAGGGGAATGCCAATGCTGAAATTATTCAATTTAGCACTGAAGCAATTAGTCAACTGGTTTTCCGCATTGCGTTCACAGCAATTCTGAATAGGTACTTTTTCCTGAGCATGTCAGATCAGGTGTCTGTTTATACAGGTGAATTGTTACTGGAAGTTGAATGTTTTTCTTGACATATTTCTAATGTTACAGCAATTAAACTGATATAATATGCATTTATTTTCTTTCTGTTGGAGTAAGGGGAGCTGAAAAGGTGGTTATTTAAGTGAACAAGCGAAATACTCAAATGTTAGCCTAAACCATAGCCAAGGTTTACAGTATATAAGAAGTTGTATGCAAAAGAAAGTCAGGCAAGAATACTGGGATTATAGGAAAACAGATTTACAATAATTTACAATAATTATTCTCTAGCCCCGTACATTGCTGCTAGATAGCAGTCAAGTACTAACTGTCATCTGACTCTAGCAGATAGTGAATCTAAGTCAGAATCCCAGAGCTGAGCAGCTTGCCTTGTAAGCCTGGGAAACATTAACTAACGTTAGTTCAGCAGCCAAAGTCTAGACAGACAGCTGTTAACAGGATCAATTTAGATGATATGTGACGTCTTAAGCTTTGATTGTCAGACATGACTTACCAGCAGCTTGTCATTATTACCATTAGTAAACAAATGTATAGCAGTCACCAACTAAATTTGATTTTATCTCTGAATGGAATAATGAAAATCACCGCCATGTAGCTGTTATCATTAAATGTGGACTACAGTAAATCTGGTTTTCTTATTACAGATGAATTAGGCAGTCTGTATTCTTGATCACCCCATTTTATATACGTTTGATTTTATGAAATCATCACCCAAAAAACGATTCACTTAAAATACACATTTCAAAGAATTAGACAATTCAACACTTTCTTTTTTTTAATGGTTTTCAATGAACATTGAAGCAGATTGTAAAACTAAGGCAAACCACAGGTTTGTTCACTTTGTTGGTTAACCCTCCTAGCCCTAAGGCCATTTTTACAGTTCATTGTCCGTCTGGATTTATTTTATAAAAAGCTTGTAAAACACCAACCCTGTTGTCTACAGTCAAGATATGAACATCATTTTTTCAGGACAAACTGGGTTATTAGAATATTTGGGCTGCAGTGAGCTCACCTGCATGTTAAAAATGGTTGTAGGACCTTAAAGACAAAAAAATAAACAAAACGGAACATGAATCTTCCAGATATGTATTGATATCACACACAGATCAATAAAACCTAAGCCATTTTACTCTCTAAAACACTTCTCATATGTCTTGGGAGTCACATTGTGAAGAAATAATCATTATAACTTATACAGTTGACAAAATACATGCATTTTTTCAAAGAAAGTCAAGGCGCTTTTGCCCTCATGACATTTACTTATGCCAATAATCAACATAATAATGTCATATTTATTGATATTACACCCACAGCAATGCTACACAAGCAATTGTGTGTCTAAAACAGTTCTCCTATTGGCCTTCCATACAACCGTTTGGCCTTCCATACAGCCTTTTGGCCTTCCATACTCTTTGGGTGACGTTGTCTCCCATATATGGGCATGCACCCCATATATGGAGTCCTTGACTTCCGTACACAAAGGACGGACGGCGCTAGCGGCAGAATTGAGCGAAAACGCGATGAATTATGGACAAAAAGTGGATAAATCTTGGATGTAAAGGTATGGATTTAATGCTCAACGAACCCCAAAAAAGGCAGAAGTTCCAGGCTGGATAGAAAATCACCTGTAGAGGCTAGAAGGACCCGGAAAAGACCTCCGTAACCACTAACTCGTTAGCGTTTAGCCACAATTTTCGGCGAGTTTCTATGTGTTATAGATGGTTAATGATTGAACTATGAATCAGAGGTGCTTTTTAGGCTCGTGGGCGAGTCTCTCGGGTTCAGAGGGTTAAATGGGTGTCATATCCCTTATACATATCTTTTCAACATACCAACTACTCCTAAAAAGGCTCTCTGAAACCCAATGATAAGCCTGACACTGACAAATGGAAAGAGTAAAACAACTTCACAGCCATTTGAATAAGCATTAGTGGAGTATATGCGGGTGTGATCAGGTGTGAAATGTAGGTATGAAACTTCTCACCTATTCATTGCGAAGTTTTGATATAGACCTGCTGCTCCTCTCATCTTGGAGGAGTCAGCTTTAAAAGTTGCTGATTTATCTCCAGGAACGAGAGGACGCCCCGTGTGATTTGTTAATGCTCATAGTTGATTTTTATTTTCTTCGTTTCCATTTCTCTGACTTTTTTTTAAGTTGCTGATTGCCATTCTTATACATCCGCTTGTGTTATTAGTATTTAATTACCAGCATGTGACATTGCAACCTGTACCCATGCTCTAAATAAGGAATGCTAATAAATCATATTTCTTACTTTTCCTTTTTTCTAGGTAGATGTCTAGGTACATAGATACTGAAAATAATACCTTGTACATGTGTACTATTCAAATTGTTGCTTCATTAACATCAGAAGAAATAATTACCCTTTGATTGAATATAATATAAAGCTCCAGGGAAAACCAGCAGTGGCGCTGCATAACATGGCAAAGGCTACATATTTTTAATGAGTTTGATGATTGTTGTAACTACATCAATGATTAAATTAAATGTGCTAAGATTTGTCTGATTAGTCTCAAAGCAACATTATACAATGCAATGATGTGAAGATGTACCGATACGTGTTGAAAAAGGGTCAGAGTCAGCCACATCACTACACTAACATTGATCCATCGAGCCAATATTCTGAAATTCAGAATACATTGACACAACTGTTAACATTTTCCAAGTATGTCACATTATCACACAGTCAAGGTCCATTTGTGTGTGTGTGTGTGTGTGTGTGTGTGTGTGTGTGTGTGTGTTGACTTTGATCAGCAGAATTCATCCTTATTTCAGAAATCGGAGCTCTCTATTTCTAGAACTAATAGGCCAATGAGAAAGAGAGGGTCTGTTTAGATAAATAAACAAAATCACCTGCAACTACCAACATTTGAATAGCTCAATGGGTAATACCATAGTCTTTCCTGCGGGAGACCCAGGACCCAAGACAATCTTGGGATGGGGATTTTTTTTTCCCAGCCACCTTACTGTTTACCCAAATCACCATCCTGTTCAACTGAAATCCTCTCACAGGCAATTCTGAAATGGGCTCATAAACACAACTGAAGTGCTCTTATAAATACTCCCGAGATGCTTTAACAAACTGCTGAAACACACTCACATGCTATACTTAAAAACATTGTCATAAACACTATTGAAAGTGAATTCCCGTTTCAGTTGTGTACATGAGTGCGTTTTTGTTGCGCGTAAGAGTGTTTATGAGAGCGTTTCAGTAGCGTTTATGAGCAATTCAGTTGTGTGTGCGTGAGGTTTCAGTATAGTATGTGAGTATTATTTTTCATTAGTGTGTATGAAAGCATTTCACTAGAGTGTTAGGTCATTTTGAATAATGTCCCAGATGGCCCCTCATAATCTGTCACTCTTTTTATTTTTTTTTTTACCATAGATGGACTGCAATATGTCTACTGCATATCAACTTCATAGGATGTATGCAAATAAAAATAAGATGCAAAAGTTATGTTTTTTTCTTTAAACCAAATATTCTTTATATATGATAAATAAAGAAAAGTGCACAATATTTACATACATGTAAGCAGAGATGGAGATGTTGGCTGATTGGAAAATGCTGCACCATGGCAGCTGTGAATCCTATCTGTAAAAGAAATAAGAAAGGAACATATTCATTGTTCTCACTCCTTTTTTCCATTTCCTCCCGATCTAGTACACGTTACCAATTCACACCAAAAAGAACTCTAATACAGTCATTTTACAGTGGGGCTCGATAGTTTGGGAACCCCAGGTAAACATTTTTATTAATGTCCATAAAGAAACCAATAAAAGATGGAAAAATCTCCAAAAGGCATCAAATGACAGATTAAACGTTCGTATAATATGTCACAAAATGTTAGATTTTATTTCCATTATTTACACTTTCAAAATAACAGAAAAAAAAAAAAAAAAAAAAACGTGTCATGGATTGTTCTCAATCATCGTCTGGAAAGACCAGGTGATGTCAATCTTAAGGTTTTAAATGCCCAGACTCATCTTCTTCTAAGCAGTTGTCTTGAAAACTGACACTGAAAATAGTTGACGCTCACAAAGCAGGAGAAGGCTATAAGAAGATCGCAAAGCGTTTTCAGATGCCAATATCCTCTGTTCAGAATTGTAATTAAGAAATGGCAGTCATCAGGAACAGTGGTAGTTAAAGCAAGATCTGGAAGACCAAGAAAAATATCAGACAGAACAGCTCGTAGGATTGTAAGAAAAGCAAGTCAGAACCCACGTTTGACTGCACGATCCATCCAACAAGACCTTGCAGACACTGGAGTTGTAGTACACCATTCCACTATAAAGAGGTGCTTGTACAAATATGGTCTTCATGGAAGAGTCATCAGAAGAAATTTTGGACGCTAACTTGATGCCATCTGTGAAAAAGCTGAAGTTAAAGAGAGGATGGCTTCTACAAATGGATAATGATCCTAAACACACCTCAAAATCCACGGCGGAATACATCAAGAGGCGTAAACTGAAGGTTTTGCAATGGCCTTCACAATCCTGACCTCAACATAATTGAAAATCTATGGATAGACTTTAAAAGAGCAGTGTGTGACAGACAGCCCAGAAATGTCAAAGAAATGGAAGACTTTTGTAAGGAAGAATGGGCGAAGATACCTCAAACAACAATTGAAAGACTCTTGGCTGGCTACAAGAAGTGTTTCCAAGCTGTGATACTTGCCAAAGGGGGCAGTACAAGGTATAAACTCTGCAGGGTGCCCAAACTTTTGCAGACGCCATTTTTTTGTTTTCTGTTATTTTGAAAGTGTAAATGACGGAAATAAAGTCTAACTTTTTGTGACATATTATACAAATGTCTAATCTGTCATTTGATGCCTTTTAGAGATTTCTCCATCTTTTCTTGGCTTCTTTATGCACATAATACAATTTTTTAATTGGGGTGCCCAAACCTTTGATTCCCACTGCACATTCAGTACAGAATCATACACATTAATACATACAATTATATGATATACACATCTCATCTGCACAGAACAGTATGTTAAAAGAGTGGCCAACATGTACTGTATATTCATCTATAGTGTTTGTATGTGAAGCTCACTTTTACACAACGGAACCTTTACTATCCTTTATTGATGGAGTGTCAATTTATATATGGATACAATTTTGCGCATTGCACACAGAAGCAGCATTTGGCCAAATGGTCACATTTACGCACCCATAATTTTTGTAAAATATATACTCTAACCGATCTTCAAATGGATCTTTATTATTACGATATTCCTCTTCTTCTGAGGAATTGAACCCCTCTGACTGAGCCATATCCTTTGCATTTCTAATCCAAACAACGTCAAACTTGGCACTGCACTTACCCGTGCCCGTAGCAAGACACCTGTCAAGTTTGAAATCCATTGGACTAGCATAAAAAGATATGCTAAAGACAGACAGACACTCCTGTAATTTATAGATAGATGCATATAGGAATAACAACTAACACTGAAAAATGTCACCATAACTTCACTCTTGCTCTCGTGACAAATGTTATTTTCGTGCAATGTCTGAATTTTCGAAATGCTAGTCATTCATGTGATGGAGCACGGTCACAGTTCGATTGAGCTGCTTTGATCTGAATTAGCCCCTCAGTTTCAGGAGGTTACTGGTCACCTATGGTGTTGACTATCTGACAAGGTCACTTTGCATGAATTGAAATACACAAAGAAATACAATACATGAGATTCAACATTGGTTTGTCAAAGGAATCATGTTTGAGATGTTTAGTGTTTCTTAAAGATGTGATGTTTACTGCAGCCGATCAGAATTAAGAAAATGTCTAGCATACAATCTGTGTTCTCGCCTTGCCTTGAATTTAATGATTTTCTCCCCTCTTTGTGTTCCGTTGTCCTCCTCCATTTCCTTATCTTTTCCTTCGACAGCCCAGATACCTGTTAAACACACACACAAAGTAATACATCAGCTGCAGTGATTGAAGCCTACGTAGTGGCAGACTTGCTGCCTGTTCGCATTTGTTTGAGACCACTGCTGATTAGCGCTTCAGGGGTTTTGATGTCGGCGAGGATTCCGATGATTTATCTCCAACTACTGAAAATATGCTTCAAATACACCTGAGGTGATGTGAGGTATTTTTCTACACACAAACAAGTGCACCCATGTGCACAGACATGCATGTCCACTAGTCAAGGCAATTACATGTAGTGTATATCATGTTCTCCCACATTAAAAGCATCTGTACTTTGTAAAACAAAGCAAAGCAAAGCAAAGCAAAGCAATGCAATGCTACAAACTGTTTTTTTTTCCACATTTTGTAAACCTACCACAGATACATAGGCAGATTAGTATTTCATCATTTTTCATGTCCGCGCAAACAGGAAAGACACAAGATATTAAAGGCGCTCTAAGCGATGTTGGGTGATGTTACTTCTATTTGACGTTCAAAGTATTTTCAAACACAACAAGACTAGCTTGCCCCTCCCTCCTCCTCCTCCTCCTCCTGTCCCCTTCCTTCTGTGCTTCTGTGCACTAACCCCCAACCCCCAAATCCTTGTCGGTTATTGGCTGGAATGCTGGAACACTGTTTGTGTTTTGTTGCCGTTTGTAGACCCTGGGCTGTCTACAGAGACCATGTTTTTTTACAGTGTGCTCAGGCAGCTCGCGGATAGTGAGAAGATGTTCGCTGTATGTGAAAACAAATGTTGTACCCTAAAACACGCTTGACATTGCTTAGAGCAGCTTTAAAAGTAACTACAAATCCGATCAAATAAACATTGGGGAGATTTGTAGGCTTTGTAGAATGAATTTATAGACTTCATATAGTGGCAGAAGCAGTAAGCTAGTCCCATTAGAAGAGCATTTCAGTTACGTTTATCCATTTACTAGTCTATAGCCATAACATTTCTCTACCAGGATTGCTCTGGTGCTGCCGGAAATCGACGGATCACCCTCAATTCGCCCAGATGTCCATTATCTTCTGCTTTCTTTGTGTTTAAAAAATAAAATAAAAATCTGAGTTTTCTGTTGCACAACTAAAATAACTTTCAAACGTTCACGTTCCACCATAACAACTTCCTTCCCGAAGCTATTTTACAGCGACAACATCGTGCCCTTAGTGCAACCAAAGATGATTGTGATTGGTTTAAAGAAATGCCAATAAACCAAAGCACATGTTTCTCCCATCCTGGAATATTGTGTGGACTAGACAGACCCTCCTTCCCAGCGCTGTGGAGGAAGGTCTGGCAAAGCGAGACTATCCATTTACCATTTAAATACCGAGAGTGAGAAAGTTGCGTTTTCATCCACCTGTTTTGTGCACTTTTTCAATTTGTGTGTAAAACACCTGAGCAGAGACTACATTTTATAAAACGTGCAAATATTGCACAAACGTTTTTCCACCAAGATGGAAACGTTTGATAAGAACAAAATGTGAAACACACGAAGCAAATACATTACATGTTTACCTGTACACTAAAAAGACAAAAACAGCACCCGACCACAAACATGAGATCTCTGTGAAGTGATGAGGAGACTGACACATCCCTCTTCTGCTGTAGTATCATGGCAGCCGACTGGAGAATTAGCGCTACCAACTGTTTATCTTGCTGCAGCCAACTGCTAATATTCGCAATGGATAACAATGTGCAATAACAGACATTTGCTTTGCCAATTTTGTGGTTCATCCTGAGAAAGATGAAACACAGCAATGGTTTTAATGCTGACAGTGATTTGTGTCCATTTGTCCTACCAAAAAATGATTATGAAGGTGATGTTTCCCTAGCCAAACACAATTACATTTAGTTGTCTTAGCTTAACTAGTCTATATCCACGTTCCTTATCCGTGATTGCGGTCGAAAATCCCACCAGATGTCCCTCTTTTTGGCCTGATGTCCGTTACCTTCCGCTTTTCTTTCTGTTGGATCTTTAATCTGTGGTGGATTTATGAGGACTATGGTTAGAATCTCTGTCCAATCTGAGTTTTCTGTTGTACGACTATGATGTTTGACCAAAACAAGTTACTTCCGGAGGCTTTTTAGCGGAGGCACCGTGGCTCCAATTGTGATTGGTTAAAAGAAATGCCAATAAACCAGAGCATGTTTCTCTCCCATCCCAGAATGCTGTGTGAACTAGCCAGAACCTCCTTCGCAACTCTGTGGAGGAAGGTCAGGTCTGTAACTTAACCATACCAAATTGCTAATAAGTAAATCAGTATTTCACCATACCTACTACATTTGTCTTCCTAAATGGCAAAAATGGCTCCAAAAGATTTAATACACACTGACAAACAAATAATTATTTTTTCTAAAAATGACAAAAAGCTGCCTTTGCTCACATGCCAGTGCCACTAGCTTGTGTTATGAAGAAAACTTTAAAATGCAGGACTGGGGAATAGAAGAGCAGCAATCAGGGGCACTCCATGGGTATGTTCACCACTCCGCTACTCCCATTAGGTATTTTTGTAGCATTTTCACACTTTGTTCTCCCTCAGGTAAAAAAAAGACAAATTGCGTACTTTTACCAAATATGAAAGAAGAAAAGAATATAAAAAATGAACTGGAAATGAGATGAAAGGACTGGAAATGTTGCACTAGGAGACTTTTACTTTGATGCACGCGTACTTAGGAAACGATACTGCAATTACAACAATGAGCTGGATGATAAAACCTTATGCCAAGCTACCCAATGTGTCATCTTTAGTGATTTGTTTAATGGTACCTGTTTTCACTTCAATACCTGTCTCATTTTTGGTCCCAGTTTGTTTGGACTGCTGTTCTGAATTAAATTATTTATTTTTCATTTTACATTCAGTAACGTTCCTGCAGTTCTGGTCCGTCACTAGTTAATAAATATATAAGAAAACACTGACAACTGAAATAAATGACTTCCTTTGTGGCCCTGATGTGAAAGGACCTTTGATACAGAGGGACATCAATATGGAATTAGTTGTCCAACAGTTGGATTCAATTCAACGCAGACGATGTTACAAAGTACAAAGAGCAACCGTCTGTATAGAAATTAATTTGTCCCAAAACAATATTAGCAGGTGATATTGAGCTTTAGCTCACCATGTGCTTCACTAGCCTTCCTTCAGTGGGCTTCAGTGCTTAGCGTATGACTGAGGCTATTCTGCTGAGGCCAAAAGCAACTTTTCACCTGATGAACTTGGCACATAGCTATCATGTTGAAAGTGGTTTGATTGTGGAGCGCTAAATCCTTCAGTTTGGGTTTTTTGAGGAGTGGAAAATTATGCCATTTGAACTCAAGTGGCACACAATTACTGCTCTAAGATGTCCATAAACCCGATTCCAGAGGCAGTCAGTCAAAGCAGAGAAAGATCCTTTGTCATTTGGGTAAAGTTACACATACTGGAATCTGATTTGTTGTGACTTCAACCCAACACGTTTGCCCTGTCTTTTAAAGTTTGCAAATAGCAGTTTGAAATACTGCCGTAGTAAATGAAACAATTTGCATGTAATGTTATTGCAAGTATCTTTAAAGTGGTATTGATTTATTTATTTATTTTTGGCCACAAGGAAGACTTTGTTTTTGTTTTGTTTCACAACGTTAACCACATGTTTAAAACGGCGACCCTATCAAAACATGCGCCTGCCGCTGGAAAATGTTTCCTCGAGACGTAATTGATAATGCCATTTTGTTATATAGGAACATAATGTTTTAGGAGACAGAGTTGTTTCCTGAGCTTTTCACTCCCAAGTGACTCCTTTTATATAGCATGTAGTCCTTTGACCCATTGTAAACACACAACTACACACTTTCAAAATGAAATTTCCACTTCTTTCCTCTGCTTCTTGTCTGACATTTCTCTTCCCTGTAGAGAGAACATTATGCATGCTATGTATTCTCCAACTTTATGGAAACAATGTATTTTTAACTCACTAATGGTCTTAATACATTGAGCATCTGCTTTTAAAGCATGCAGTTATGGCTCCACTTTTTTTAAATGAGCCCCCAATGGGAGAGCCAGCCTGTCACTGTAAGAGAATAAAACTTACCAGTAAAGGTTAACAGTACAGGACAGTATATCATGCAGATTTCAGCCACTGCAGCCCTAAGCTGCCACATTCAGAGTAGCACAATGTCAACATAAATCATTTCAAAATTACTTAACAATCTTTTTGGGCATCGACAAGATTTTCCTTTCCTTTCTACATACAGTTTGAATGAAAAATGGAGATCAAGATTTGAACTAAAATAGGATAAATTTGACAAGAGAAAACATGTGGGCTAACAAATGATGAGCAGATCACAAGCTGTTTGTCTTTTGCCTTTCCACTGGGAGATGCATGACAGCTATCACTGTCAGCACAGAGTGAAGGGTCTGCCTTCACACCTGGCAATGAAAATAGGTTACATATGCAGGAAAATCAGATGATGAGGATTATGGTAATTACTTTATCAAGTGTTCCCACCTGACTAACAGAAAGTCAGTGGAAAAAGCACAGAGTTGATGGAACATAGGTAGAAACTGAGACGTTCTTGTAATCTGTAACCCAAGGGCATGGAGGTGTGTGTGTGAGGAGGGAGAACAGAAAGATAAAAAGTGAAAACCAGAGTTATGCTAATGTGTGTCCCATTTTTCACAGGAGTCGAGTGTTTTCGTGTTGCAAAGAGTTCAAATGATAATGGGCATGGGAAGCGAGGTAGAGGCATGCAGGCAAAGCCAGCGATGGTTAAGTGAAGTGCTGTCACAAAGCTAGCATTGCAAGTAATGTTAGTACACAGATGGGCTACAACCATCAGTTAGCAGCAGCCAATTAAAAGTAGCAAATCAACCATCTGCCAATTAGCAGGCTGTCAGCTTTTAAGCAGACATTTTACATCTGCCAATCAGCAGGCAGGAAGGTATGTGCAGCCGATAGCTGTGGCTGAAACAGGGGTACACACAGAGTCCACAGTCACATGTAGGTATCCAAATATTTTACTTTATTTAATATGTGTGCTCTTGTCAGTCTCACAGCTGCCATGGTAGTTTACGTGCTTCATAGGACATCTCAGTATTTAGTTAATGAAGCAATTTGATGGGAACCAGTAAAATTGTAGACTATTTAAAGGTGAATTTGTATGCAGCACAGGTCCTCCCATTTCCAAAACTGTTTTTTTTTACTGCTTACATCACTCTGATGGACATCTGTCATCATGGCTCACGGCTCATGGTATTCCAGTGAGAAATGGCAACATCTGGACTAATATTGCTAACGAGACTTCACACAACAACAACAACATCACAGGTTAAGAGCACAGACGACACCCTCAAACAAGTAACATTAGTCTAAAAGAAGAAGTAACTTATATCAAATTCCTCCACTACAAATGTCTTGTGTTATTACAACAATGTAGATGATTAATTAATTCATTCATTCATACATATAATCCCATTTCCAACCAGAAAACAACATGCTAATATTAGGTCAACTTAAACAACAGTTATTTTTGTATGAGTTGCTTCTAAATTGTTTCAGTGTGTTTGTGCCAAGCACATAGACCTGTATGAAATTGTTATAAAATCGCGATCTCGATCCACCCTGTTCATGATTTTAATTTTGAAATCTGTAATAATAATAAAAATGTTTTTAAATATGTTATGTATTTTTTTTTATGACTTTGATTCTCATTTAATTTTACGAGCCGGCTGCATCACAAATGCTACTACTTTGTTGAGTTTTAAACATAGACTGTATAAAATAGGTTAAAGTGCTCCCAAGCGCTGCAATGCTCTCCCTTCTCTACATTGAAGCCCCATATCTTTACAGGCTCGTGGCCACCTGTGAAATATTCCAAATGCAACAACGTGGCCCATTTTCTATCCAAAGCAAGCTAAACCAAGTCACACAGTAAAACTCTAAACACACGTCAAACTGAGAACCTAAGCATTACAGAGCCTAATACACTTTTACACTAAATCACTAAACAGCCACAATAACAGCAACGATTGCCTTAACACTGTTTGTTCCTCTACAGTTTATCTGCAAAACAATCCACTACCTTTTAAAAATCTAGGATTCTCTCACACTGAGCCACAGGGAGGTTTCCTTCTAGGGATGTTAAACATTTACCACCCATTACTTTTCTCTGTGCAGTTTAATGCACAAAACAACTCCTCGTGTGGATCTCATAAACTCTGTCACGTCTCACAATAACCGTCTGTTTAACCCTGAAACTGTTGAGTTGAAAATGTACGCATATGTCTGGAAACAATTCTTTACACAGTGCATTGACACTTTAAGGAAAAATGTGGAATACTTTCTCATGAATAAATGATAGCGGAAATTGTGACAGCGCTCTGTCCCTGCTGCAGAGAATGTGAGTGCATAAAAAGTACTCTGCAAGGACAGAAGAGTCTCAGTCCCCTAATTCATAATGTTGTTTTATTTATTTTTGCACTTTTTATGTGGACTTAATCTTCTGGTTTGACTCTCAAAGCTGATTTGTATGTCACCTCCGGTAGGTTCGTAGTTATAAATGTGTTTTGCACTGTGGTAAGCTGCAGGAACATGGTGACCTTTCACATCACGTAGGTGAGAAGTCTATTAAAAGGGATTTATCATGTACTGTCATGTCTCAACACAGTCTGCATGAACTAAATACCATGATCATGTCACCAAGGATGGCAGGGTTTAACTCCAACATTAATACCCTTTGTTCTCTCTATAAGAATTTGACCTGCTGAAATCTGGTTGAAGCAACTCTTGTTGATTCCTTCTGTTCTGTTCAAGACTTGAGAGGAAATTCAAAGGTTCATATTTGGAATTAGTGTGTAAATGTTGTGTACTTCACTTTAGGTATTTTTACATGTCTACTGGATTTACAGATGAGCAAGAGCTTTTAAAGCTCACAAATAAAACCAGTTCATTTTTGTGAATGTGACAAAGAAAAAAACAAGTGAAGGAAGGTAAGAAGCAAGGAAGGAAGAAGGGAATTTTACCCCTTCCTATAAAGCGTACGTGCTTGAACTATGTAGAGTAGGAAATGTAAATGCGTGTTAAGGGGGCATGGCCAAATAAAAAAAAGAATATAGGAATAGAAAATAGAAGGGCAAGACATTTTGCTTGGTTTCCATCAAGCCCAGACTGAATAACAAAAGTAACATTGCAAAACGGAAAAAAGAACAATAAAAATAGAGAATAACAAAAGCCCCAGAGATAAACCTTAAGGTACACCTTTTTCAATAGTTACATTTATACATTTGGACTGACAACCATTATACTGTGAGAAACACACTGGCGTTTGTTGTGAAGGTATGAGTTAAACCGTAGTAAAGAATGTCTTGAAAAGCCAATAGCAAAAACGTTTGTCAAGGAGAAGATAGTGATCAACCATGTCAAAAGCGTTTGTCAGATCAATGAAAACAGCACCAGTGGGCATGTGATTATCTAAAGAAGAGTATATATAATTTGTGAGAATTATAGAAGCAGTGGTTGTACAAAATTTTGGACCAGATTGGTGTGGAGATAGGATATGAACGTCATTAACATATTCATTGATATTTGATTAAAAATTAGCTTTTTAAACATCTTTGCTATGCGGTTGATGTTGGAAATGGGTATGTAATTATTGAGGTCAGAAGGGTTGCTACCTTTGTGCTAAGGGGTAACTTTGGCATATTTCCAAATTGATGGAATTAAGGATAAGGAGAGGTTAAATAAGCAGATATAGGATAAGCAAGAACATAAGAGGCGATCATCTTAATCTCCGAACCATCTAGGCCAGCCCCGCTACTTGAACTCAATCCACAAATAACCTGCTCGACATCAGCCGGGTGAATTCTGCTAAAGGAGAAAGAACTATGGCATATAGTGTTATGTGGTAAGATTTCAGAATAGGGAAACTCAGAGAACTTTGTGCTGCTGATGAAAGAAAAGTACTGGCTAGAAGCATTGACAATTGAAGAAGAGTCAGTGAGATTTTCATTATTGAGTCTAATATGAGAACATTAGTTTTTAGTGGGTTTTTTAGTTAAACTGTAAATTTGATTCCAGCTGTTTGGGGTTATTAAAATCATTATTTAAACAGTATTGACAGTACTTAGATATAGCGTGTCTGCATGCATTCTGCATATAGCATTTCATGGATATATTTTCAATATCCTAGTTTTTCACAGTAGCACACACTGCAGCAGAGTAAGTGTAACATGTTCAGATGTCACAACGAACCGTTCCTGGCAGAATAACTTGCAGTGTACCGTACAAGTTAATGTATTGTAGGTTAGGTAAATTTGTAGGTTAGGATTTATAGATTAGATAGACATTCTACAGAAGATTTTCAGTGGAAATTTTTTGCTTGATGTTTCTTACTAAAAAGGAAAAAAAAGGACTTATTTCATGTTATATTCACTCACAAACTCCATTGGCATCATAAAGGTAGGCCTACGTGGTAACTCCGTAGCAGCCATAACCTTGGTCTGTTGTTATATTTGTTTAGGGAAAACTGACTGCTACGGTGTAGCTATGCTGTCTAAGCCTATATCACCATAACTATGTGCTGGTCCAAGGCAAACCTGAGCCAGCCCTAACCATAAGCTTTATCAAAGAGGAGAGTTCTGAACTGGGAGCTACAGGCATATTAACAAACTGAATGCAACATGGTAGCTGTGGATTAAACCTATATTTGGGTTAACGGTAGGTGTTTAGTGAGCATATAGATGGACATGGTCTATATCCATGAAGTTCTACTTCCAGGATTGCTCCTTTTATTAAAGAAATTCCGCAGGGTTTCCCTCATTTACACCGGATATTTGTTACTTTGGGCTTTCTTTGTGTTGTCATTTTACACTCCGGTTGATTTATGAAGACTATAGTTAACTGCTAAGACAACTTTTGAACGTACATGTGTTTCACCCAAACAAGGTCCTTCCCAAGGCTATATTGCAGTGGCACCAAGACAATTGTGATTAGTTTGAAGAAATGCTAATAAACCAGAGCATGTTTTTCTCCCATCCTGGAATGCTGTGTGGACTAGCCAGACCCTCCTGCAGCGCTGTGGAGGAAGGTCTGGCTATACCACACTAGGATGGACAAATCAATCACTTCTTCAGGAGAAGTGAAAAACATTATGAAGTATTACCTTTCATGCTACACTAGCAAAAACATAAATCATCAAAACATTCACTTATCAAATTGTCCCAACATGGAATACAGCCATTAAATGGACTACAAAATGTTATCAAGCTGCAAAATCCCAATACAACTAACAATGGAAAACACATTTCAAAAACTATCAAGGCACATTGTTTTTGGCGTTCTTTGGCACTTAAATCAACAATATGGGTCATTTGCATTACAATGTGTCAATGTTGATAATGAGCAGGAGGAAGTGAAACAGAGAGAGATGTAGAGAAAGCTGTTACCATAGCAACTGAATGGGAGAAAAGGTATGTTGGATGGGATGCATTTGCTGTGGCATTCAAGTGTTGGTGCATGTGTCAAGTTTTATACTCAGTAAAGAATAATGTTACCTCGTTTTAAGCACAAGAGTTTTGTCTTTGATCTCAGAGGTAGCTGATTGTCTTGCTCTTTTTGGTGTAAATATGAAGGGGGAAAAAAAGGAAAACAAAATCCATAAGCGTTGGATGCCAATGATATATTTAGTATATAGATGATCGAGATGCCTGGATTTTGTGCAATTGCTCCAGGTTCCTTTCACAGTCTTTCTGGTGACTAACAGTGAATGTCCCTGTATATGTCATCCCATTCGTCCAGGATGTACTCTGCCTCTCCACCAATAAATGCTGGTATTGGCTTCATCCCACTGAATAGGACAAGCGCTTTGAAGGATACAAGATGTATATTCTGTAACCTATAATTGTACTTGCAACCAAAGGTCACCTCCATTGGATTTCCTTCAGCTCTTTTAATTAAATACCACTTTCCTTTCACATTAAAGGACAGGGTAGTTGATACGTTGTGTCCTCTGACCACGAGTGTTTAGAGCTGTTAAAAATTGGGGCTGCATGATATGAGGAAAATATGCGGTATGCAATAATGTTGCTGAATATAGCAGTAATGATATTACTTTTAAATTAACAGATAAATTAACAGATACTAAAATGTCCTCAGTTCTGCATTTCTGCTTTTTTCAATATTCTGCTTCAGTACAACAATTTGCTTGTTGATTAAAAAAAAAATTAAAGAAAATCTTTTCCAACGTTTATTATACAATTTGAGCATTGAATTGGATATAAAAGGCACCACTAAAAAATGACAGTTCCATTTTAAAGTGCAATTGTCTACTGATATTTTCTTTCAACTAACACATAAAATATCTTTGTGTCTTTCGTGATATGTCGTAGCACTTTTATACTGTAAGATTAAACAGAGAAGAGCTTGGATTTTAAGTTTTTGTTTTTAAATTTTAAGTTATTATTTTACCTACTACTGTTAAAAAAAGCAAATACAGGCTATTTACTACTAAGTGCAGTGTTGAACAATTTTAATACATAGATTTGAATCTTATTGAAATTAGTTTTGTGTAAATTGAAAAAGGAATTGTTAGATTAATCGGAAAAAATAACAAGCTCTACAGCATACTGTTGCCTTAAGCTCAAAGTTGGTTAAGCATTGGTGTAAAAAGGGTGTCCTGCTGCACATGAACTGTGTAGGTGACCTAACTCAACACCACCTCAACACCAGCTAATGACACAACTAATGTTGACACAGGGTCACACCTTCAATAAGTGTGTCTCTGGTAAATAGCTTGATTGTTTGGTCTACAGATTCATGCTTTAGGTTATGAAGTTAACAAATGTTACGCAGGTCAGTCTTGATGATTTGAGAACTGTTGGTTGAACAAAGGTCTTTGTTGCTGTATATGGTGTCAGTCGTATGATTTACAGGTGGAACCTTACTCCTTACTTCTATTTCTCTATATTACCAATGAGTCATTCAACTTGCAGCATATTGACAGTTTTTACCAAAACACACACACACACACACACACACACACGGCTAAGAGCTGCAGCAACAGCAGCTGGTGTGGGTTTGGTTTGAGCTGTGGGACCTTCCTCCAGGCACCTGACAGTCACTAATGCTGAACAAGCAGGGAGTGAGATGGAGGTGCGGTCAACACACACACACACACACACACACACACACACACACACACACACACACACACACACACACACACACACACACACACACACACACACACACTCATAAGAGAATGCACACATCCAATTTCCCTCACACTTCTGCACACATGGCTTGTTTTTTACTCTGCATAGTACTCTAACACACACACACACACACACACACACACGCGCAGACACGCACGCATGCGTTCATGCTCGTTCCCACTAAGGGGAAAACCAGTTTCTTTTTTGTCAGTTGCATTTAGCTCAACCAGCAGTGATCTCGTTAGCCGCCAGCTTACTGGCTGGGGTTCCAGCCAATAAAATCAATCTGAGGCCAAAGGGCAATTGCCGTTTTCAATGGGAGGATAAAGGCATATGGGGAAAGCAAGTGGTAAAAGTCAGAATATGAGGAGAAAAGAGAGAGGGAAAGAGATTAGAAAATGAGAAAAAAATGAAAAGCGGTAAGGGAGAGCAGTAGATGGAGAGAGAATGTAAGAACGAAAAGGTCAAATGGGGGAACAAGGCGCATTGGGCGTTTAGATTTTTTCCCACCACAGTAATACTTAGACGGGGAAGCCACTGTGAATGAAAGTTTAGAAAATTCAGACATGCTCTTAGAGATTTAGTTTGACATTGATATAATTCAGCAGTTGCGGGACATGATCATCGCATGCGTCTTGTATATTTATATGCATATCTTGGTAATACAATTCACTTTAACTATACTTTTGAATCTCATTACATACGTCATACATTTCCACAGTTTGAACATTCGTGTGTATTTGGTCAAAAAAAAACCTTTAATGTAGTAAGTTATACACAACATTATTGGTGCATACATGCTACGATAAAACAAAGTGAAAATATGATCTGGTCGCATACATATTAAATTGGATAATGAGAAGGAATACTAAAGGCAAATTCATAATGTTTAGGCAAGACTGCATGTTACCATACCACCGAAACTACAGCCAGCATACAGCTAAAGCTAAGCTAATGTAATGGTAATAATACCAGTACATGAAAATGGATTTATGTGAAGCCGGGTGCCTAACAAACAGCTTAAACAGACTAAACAGCTGCAGCTTTTAGAGCTCATCAGGGATTTGAACCCTCTCCCTGTCCTGCTGTTGCCATGTTATTGAACCCACAACAGTCTGTGGGCTAATGGGAAATAACGTTTGTTAACAAAAGAGATATTGAATGAAAAATATATGACTTTTTCTTAATCTTATCTATTTATAGGCAAAGTATGCTCAAATTTTTTCAAAGGCAGAATTTTTAAGCTAATAGTTTTTTTTTAGTTTCACCTCTGAAGTTCTAGTTCACTTTGGCTCTGTGTAGTATAGTTACAGGATACAACTACACATTTAAACATGCATTTTTACATTTTAGTTTTTGTAAGGATTATACAAACAAACTGTAATGTGTCAATTATTGAGCTTTAGAGGTGCTACCAAAGTAGATTTATTCTTTTTATTTTATTTTTTTTACTTTTGGACAGAGCCAGGCGTGCTGTTTATGTTTTGCTTCCAGTTTTTCTCCTGGCTCTTGCTTCATGTTTAATAGACAGAGAGGGTTATGATTAGTGTATCAATCTTCTCATCTAACTCTTGGCAAGAAAGCAAGTATGTGTATTTCCTCAAATCTCCCAAAATGCAATTCAGCATAGCTGCCAGGCCATACATTTTTTCTCTGTACTTAATGCCGTTAAGCGCCTTTATTGCACTATTTTTCCATATTACATTTACTCACATTTCTGTATGCCAAGCCAACATTTTACACATTTTGCCAGACCTTTACAGAAGGTACATTTTTTTGGCTTTTAATTTCTGCCTGTCAGGGACTGGAGCCTTGGTATTTCACTCCTGCTAAGTCGCTCTGGAAAAGAGCATCAGTTAAGTGCCTGAAAATGCAAAAAAGAGAATGATAGACAAGTTAATTATAATATGGGATTTTATACCTGGACATAAATCTGTAAGTAGAGACAACGGGAGAGTGACAGAGGTTGAAGTGATTGCCTCACATTTCCTGCAGAGTTTATGAGCAGAGATTAGAGACACTGTGATGTGATCATAATTCTGTGCTGCTGCTGAAAGTGATGGATGGATAGAGTAATGAATGGACCAATGGGGTACACACTCTTTAGCGATACTTTGGCTAAAAATTGATGCTATAAATAACGTATGCGTATGGATGCATGGTAAATTTTTATCTTATGTTAGATGCATGTCAATGTTATCTCCTTTGCTTTTGTTCCCCGGGCCAACATGTCTATATTATGGAAATGTCAGCTGGCAAGAAAACGTTTCTGCAGCAAAATGGTAACGTCTGCTGATTCTGATTGCAATACTAAGGTCTAGAGCCCAACCGATAGGCCATCCGATATATCGGCCAAACAAATCATAAACAGATTTGTAGTTATTTATTTTATTTGCTTTATTGTCACAACAGATAAGAGGAACATCAAAATATATTAAAGTTCTGATAGATAAAATGTATAAAAATACAAAATTAAGATATGAAAGTTAAAGTCCTTAAAAAAAATTAAAAAAAATCAGTGTTTCCAACAGGGACGTTGTAGAGTGCCCTCTGGAACTGAGGAATGCAAGGCGGTCCTTCTTCTCTGATATTATCTCTAGAAACAATAATAATTCACGTGCTTTGTTTGCTACTGTCGATAGGTTAACAAACCCTCCAGTACCAGTAGCATCTGAACTTTTATCTACCAAGGCCTGCAATGACTTTGCCTCCTTCTTCAAAGACAAAATTCAAAAGATTAGACAAACAGTCAGTGCCTCCATATCAAGTACAGGATATGTGTTGTCACAGTGTTCAAGCAAAACTAGCTCCAATATGACAGAATTTCATACGATCAACCATAAAAACCTGGAGGACATTATACAACATCTGAAAACCTCCTCCTGTTGCCTTGATATTCTACCAACGGGTGTTTTCAAAAATGTCTCGAATTGTTTGGCTTCTGATCTTCTACAGATTGTGAACATGTCTCTTCTTTCAGGAATCTTTCCACAGGCCCTGAAAACTGCAGTAATCAAGCCACTCTTAAAAAGAACAATCTAGACACGTCACTAATGAGCAACTATAGGCCAATATCAAACCTTCCGTTTTTAAGTAAAATCATTGAAAAAGCAGTTTTTCAACAACTCAACCATTTCTTGTCACTAAACAACAGTTTTAATACCTTTCAGTCGGGTTTCCGACCACACCACAGCACTGAGACGGCTCTCGTTAAGGTCTTTAATGACATCCACCTTAACACAGATAATGGCAAAATTTCAGTCTTAGTATTACTTGATCTCAGTGCTGCATTTGACACGGTTGACCACGACATATTACTAGACCGATTGGAAAACTGGGTTGGCCTTTCTGGCTCAGTACTAAACTGGTTTGAATCCTACTTACAGAATAGGGATTACTTTGTGTCAATAGGTAATTATACATCTGAACGTACAAATATGACGTGCGGAGTTCCCCAAGGCTCCATTCTGGGGCCTCTTCTGTTTAACATCTACATGCTTCCACTGGCTCAGATTATGGAAAACAACAAAATAAATTACCATAGTTATGCGGACGACACACAAATTTACATAACCTTATCGCCAGGGGACTATAGTCCAATACAAAAACTGACTAAGTGCATTGAACAAATTAACGGCTGGATGTGCCAGAACTTTCTGAAATTAAATGAGGAAAAACTGAGGTGGTTGTTTTGGAGCAAAAGAGGAACGATTAAAAGTCTGCGCTCAGCTTCAAACAACAATGTTAAAAACAACAGACAAAGCCAGAAATTTTGGTGTAGTCATGGACTCTGACCTGAACTTTAACAGCCACATTAAGACAATTATAAAGTCAGCCTTTTATCACCTTAAGAATATATCAAGGGTTAAAGGACTTATGTGTCAACAGGATTTGGAAAAACTGGTCCATGCTTTCATCTTCAGTAGACTTGACTACTGTAACGGGGTCTTTACAGGTCTCCCTAAAAAATCAATTAGACAGCTGCAGCTGATTCAGAACGCTGCTGCTCGGGTCCTCACTAAGACCAAGAGACTGGATCACATCACTCCAGTTCTGAAGTCCTTACACTGGCTTCCTGTGCCCCTAAGAATTGATTTCAAAGTTCTTTTGCTAGTTTATAAATCACTAAACGGTTTAGGGCCAAAATACATTTCTGATCTGCTAGTACACTATGACCCCCCCAGACCTCTCAGGTCATCTGGGACAGGTCTACTGTCTGTTCCTAGAGTCAGAACTAAACAGGGGGAAGCAGCTTTCCGTTTCTATGCTCCTCACATCTGGAACAAACTCCCAGAAACCTGCAGGTCTGCTGCTACTCTCAGTTCTTTTAAATCAATGCTGAAGACCTTTCTTTTTGATGTTGCCTTCCTTTAAATGATGCTCATTTCTTTACTGTTTATTCTTTTATACTGCACTGTAACTTTTATTCCTGTGTTTTATCTGTTTTTATTTTTGAAATGTTTCTTCTGTTTTTTTTTATGGGTTTTATTTTCTTTTAACTGTTTTTATTGTTTTTAACTGATTTTGTGTAAAGCACTTTGAATTGCCCTGTTGCTTAAATGTGCTCTATAAATAAAGCTGCCTTGCCTTGCCCTCTGGTGGACAAAATATGCAATGCCAACACTCGTGGTTGACCGTCCGTTTTTGTTTTGTTTTTTTAAATAGTCATTAATCAGAATCATTTATTTGTCATTATAAATTATTCTAATTAATAAGTGTTTAAAAAAAAAAAAAAAGTTTAACTCATATCTTGCTACTCAGTCTGAATCTTATTAACCTGGAGTCCCAGTCTCTGTCACAATAATCATATACAATAGGTGATGTTTTAGGCCTATTGGCAGACATCCATTTAGAATGTAGGTAATGGCATATAAAGAGCCTGTTTTCCATGTCCATTGAAGTTCCTCAGCATGCACTCTAGTAACATGTGTGGTCCAGGTAGCTTTGCATAAAAAATGGTTGTCATTCACATGGCTACTTTTACTTTTATACTTTATGTAAATTTCCAAGCCTGTACTGCGCTACTTTTACTTGAGTAAAGAAGTAAAATCAGTACTTCTACTTTTGCCATAGTATTTTTTAACACAAGTATCTGTACTTCTACTTAAGTACGGGAAGTGAGTACTTTTGCCATCTGTACAACCGGCACCTAAAGAAACACTAAAGAAAGTCTAATGGTTTCTGTATTCTATGTTAATATGTAATACAGATTGTGTTCCACGGATGTTCCTTTAATGGCTAAATGGGAAGGAATCTCAGTTAAGAGAGTGTAACCCTGAAAATCAAAATTGTATTTCAGTGTCTACAGATAGACTTGCCACTGGCTTAACACCACCATATCACTGACGCTTTAAGCTCTGCTGAAGGACGTCTGTGTGTCTGCATGCTAAGTTGATATCAGAAACATGGTGGGTGGGATGTGTCATTAACTTAAGCCACATTATTGCCTGCTGTGGTAAAACTGATTAAAGGATACGTTCGTCAGCTACCTATCAGGGCTTTTTACTGCCTTGTTGGTATAATGATGGCTTTAAACAGCTTTCTGTGGTATGTCATGTCAAGATAGGAGGATCAGTGCACACAATGATTCACATATTACATGTAAAGAGAGAAAGGTTCTTACACTGTCAAGGTTAGACGTACAATTCCCTTAAAGGCTACTGCATTGCCCGGATATATGTTTCTGTGGCTGCATACTATATACATGCACTAAAATAAAAATAAAAAAATGAAGGAGGTTTTCAGTACTATACAGTATATTTTTGTGGCGTTGATCTCTCTCTCTCTCTCTCTCTCTCTCTCTCTCTCTCTCTCTCTCTCTCTCTCTCTCTCTCTCTCGCAGGCAAGCTGACTGACTGACTGACATAACATTTGTAAAGTGTACCAATGATCTGATTATTCATACAAAGAATAAATACGTTGATTCTCAATCCTAGCTATCAAGTTCTGGCTGCTGAGATTATGCATATTTATGTACATCATCAAGCACTTGGCACCTGTGCAAGATAACCATGCTAGGGCCTACTAAGAGATGTTTTTTTATTTTTTATTAATTAATCTCTGGCTGTGATTTGGACATAACCACTCATTCTCTGTCGTATGTTAGATAAGCATAAACAAACTATAACCATAAGCAAACATCTACAGATCTCACAGATAAAAACGGCTTCAGCTGTTTTTTTGTCATCTGCACAGTTTACTGCTTTTTCTCAAATGTCCTATAATTATTCAAAAAAGTTGAACACCTGAGGCAGCTTTAGTGACAGCTACATGGGAGGAGAGTGGCATAAAAACCAGAAAAGCGCCCACCCATGGGGATACCTGTTGAAGCTGCTTGACCTAAACCTTGGTCCCTATTCAATTTATTTTCAGACGTGCCAGCGCAGACACTGAGTGTTTTGTTATGATTGTAAATGATATGCAAAATCATGCAGATAAACATGTCTGAAGCAGCCTATTTACTGTAATAGTGTTTGCTCAAATAGGAAAACGTATCTCAATTTTGCGGTTTGTGCTCCTATTTGCCATTTAGTGCATTTGTTTACTGTGCAGAACAGTTTATCTGATTGCACGTACTTCTGTATGTGGAACAGCATATGGCTAATGACTGGCATTTGCTTTTAATATCGATCACATGGCACTTCCAGTCTTTACAAGGAGGAACCATGTTGCTTCTTTAACAGTGGCTGGTGGCTGTTAACAATTCTGTCTCCCTCAGTGGTCCACTCTGTGATGGCAATACACGCTGTTTTTGTTTTATGATATTTGGGGATGGGATTTTTTCACCACAACCTTTTTTTACGCTGTATTATATGACTAATATCTTGGGAGTCTTTTTGTGTTGAATGATGTTTAATGTTTTTTTTTTGTTTTTTATGTCATCCCATTAAGACTGAAACCAACTCTGTCTGTTTCTCTCAGTCTCAATCCCACTGGCTCATACTGAAGGAGCAAATCCTTAAAGGGATACTTCACCGATTAGCATTAAGCTTTGTATCAGTAGAAACCCAGTAGTATTTTCGAATGGCCCCCTGAAACGAGAGATGTCTGTATTGTGTGTCTGGGGAAAAAAAAAGCTAGTTCTGCATGTTTTCAACCCACCCATAGGAGGTTGGACACTTTACCTGAAGAGAGCCGAAGCGAGTCGAGTGTCAGCCGTCTTGGAGCTACGCTACAGCTATCTCTTTACAGCAGCAAAACATTTCAAAACTACTGCACATGTGTACCACCGGGACAGATTGGAGAATATGCAGGAAACTTTATTACAGATGGAACACTCAGCACACTATGCGATCTTCACCTGCTACAGAGACCAGCACCTCAGCCAGCGGTATTGCCCGATGCCGCTAGCCGGGGGTAAGGGGACATCGACGGTAGCGGAAATGCCGAACTATGCAGGGAGTTCCAGCTAGGTAGAATGCTAATGCTAGACGGCCACCTGTCCGATCCATCCTGTTTGCATGTGTCCGATCATTAGACAACAAACTGGACTACATCCAACTTCAACAAAACTCCTATCGTGAGTTCAGAGAACGGCTGTGTTTCTGTTTGCGTGGAAACATGGCTGAGCAACAGTATACCGGACTCCGCTCTTTAGCTACCTGGCCAGCTGGCCTTCCAGGCAGATGCTGCTCTGCCAGGTAAGACTCGTGGAGGTGGGCTGTGTTAACACGGACACGGATTGATGCCGAAATAGGGTGCTTTTATCCAATTGCTAACCGCTGGTGGGCTTTGTAACTGTTAAATGCTGACCATTCTATATTCCACGCAAATTCATGGCTGTGGTATACTCAGTGTTTACTCCAAGCACTAATGCTATCAATGTATTTAGGGCTACACAATTAATTGAATTTTAATCATGATCATGATTTTGGCTTCCCACGATCAAATTTGCATGATCGAGCGATATTTTAAATGCGCCATTCCGTCATTTATTTTTTATTTTTTTTCCCATGTGTTACATGACCTATTTCTTCTGTCAAGCCGTGTCTGTGTTTGGATCTCTCCTCTTACTCTCCATGCAGCCCCTCCCCCATTCACTCACACACTGCTCCCCAGCATAATTAATCGTGATCTCAGTATTGATAAAAATAATTGTTATCATTTTGGCCATAATCGTGCAGCCCTAATTGCGTTAGCTGAATTTTAAGGAGCCTATAATGTGCGTGCACTAGCCTGTTTTGTATGTCGTTTTTATATAATGTAGTTTTTATATATTTTAAATGTGTAACACCACTTGAGCCATTGTGTAACATTGTTTTGTGGATATGGTTGAAACGACAATAAAACACACTTGAGTTGAGTTCAATGCCTCACTGTCTGTCTATGTCTGTAAACGGTAGGCGTGTCTTGGGAGTGGACTCGTTGAGCAGCGAAGCAAGGGCATTCTGGGATTTGGTGTCTTTCATCAACATGAGCCAAAACACATTTTCTGTCTTTCCTTGGCCTAGAAGGGACAACTTTCTAAAAATAATTCACATTTCTACAACATAAGTGATCCAAATTTTAAAGATACATTCATTTTTCCAACAGTGAAATAGCCCTTTAATGGCTCATAAGCTTTATTTAGAGATTTACCATTTTTTTCTAAATACTGATTGCAGTACCTGGTTGTCCGTATCATCCCATATCGAGTACAGATCCGATTTCAGTGCATTAAAAATGAACACAGTCTGATCACCGTTTGTTGGGACTTCTGGGCTTCATACGTCATCTAATCTAGCACGTACACCCACAGTGTTGCACAAACACTGGGCTATTCCATTCTGTGGATGACAATTAAACAACAATACAACACTGTCCCAAAGCCCCAATTATTCCTAAACTAATATTTCTCCCTGACAAAGGCCATAGATTGGAACTTCACAGTGTATCTTTGAATGTGTGTATGTATTTGTGTAAAGCTTGGGTCATCACTCTTCAAGGGGATTAAGGCTGCCTGCCCTGTTATAAACACACACACACACACATACACACACAGTGCTGATCTTGGTCCTGCTCAGCATCGCTTTCCTAGCCTGAGGCTCTGTGAAATTATGCAACCCTAAAACATACACACACATTCTGAGATTTCTGTGTTGTGTGTGTTTGTGTGTGGACACTGGTAGGTGACATACTAGGGATGGGCATGATTAATCAACTATCTATAATTGATCATTAAGAATTTCATCAATCACGTTAACTTGTTATCGATTAAACTAATGCAGGTTGCGTTGCGTAGTGTGAGTCTTGAAACAATGAAATTAATTTCACTGAGTGGCAGTAATTAAACATTTTATCACCCGGGGGCAATCTTTGATTTCAAAAGAAGAAGAATCAGGAAGCGGTCACGGCAAAGTGTGGCGTGGGACCATTTTGATTTAAAGAAAAGACTTATTTCACTGCTAACACTGCAATGCCGTGTGTAAGTACAACACAGCATCCGACCTTGGTTAATATCGGTGGCTGTGCATCCTGCTCTCAGTCTCAACCTAGCATCATGTCGGCGTTAGCACGGAGGAGCTGCGATGCACAACAAGGAGAGAAAATTACCCAAGGCATCTGCAAGTTCATGAGATGGATATGCTGCCCTTAAGTATTGTTGAGGGAAAAGGTTTTCAAGAACTGATACATTTATTGGAACCAGCGTATCACATTCTGTCACAACGTACCATCACCAGACTGGTAGAAACTCACTACGAAGAACGGAAGCAGCAGCTGTTAAAAGAATTGAGCACAGCTGCAACATTTGTTCTAACTACAGACTGCTAGACCGCTTTAACAGCTGAGAGCTACACCACCATCACCTGTTTTGCACAGACCCTCCAGTTGGCCATAAATGACTGATTCGCACTGCATCTATATTGGGTATCTATAACAGCGGCTAGTGAACTCGTTAGCCACTTTAATCACATCACTGCAGCAACCAAAGAACTGCAAAAGAAACAGGAGCAAATGGGCCTCGCAACTCACCGGCTTATCCAGTCATGTAAATAACTTTGTGTGTGAGATGTTTGGTCGGCTGGTGGAGCAGCGGTGGGCTGTTGTTGCTGTGCTGTCAGACCCAACCGTCACCAAGCTTCAAGATGCCAGGATCCTGGAGTTGAAGGATGAGTACTGGCAGCTGATGGAGGACATACAGCCTGTGCTGTCAGCACTTAAACTTACCACCACGGTTATGTCCACAGAGACGTCTCCATCTCGAACACTTATCTCGTCACCTTCGGCCTCATCAATATCCACCTCATGCACAGTGAAGGAGACGGGCCCAGACTCATTGATTTTAAGACAAAAGTGCGTTCCTCCCTCATCAAGCTAATGAACCTAAGCTAAACTTTTTTTTTTTAATCTTAGTTTACATGATATACCTAATTACATGCATACTTTTGTGTTATCTGCGTTGACTTACCTATTTTTTCTGATTATTGAGGCTGGGGGAGATGGGACTGTGTTGTCTGCCACGGATGAGGGGAGCACAAACACTGGAGTCGCACCCTCCCAGTCCTCTGCTATGGCACAACTCCTGAGGGAGCACTATACCACTCAATGCGAGGCTGGCATTAAAGCAGAACTTTCTGAGGGAGACTCCCCCACCCCTGGATTGCACCCCTACAGACTGGTGGAAAATGAACGGAATAAGGTTCCCCGGGCTGGCTAAGTTAGTGCAGAGGTACCTGTGAATCCTGGCAACATCAGTCCCCCTCAGAGCGGGTGTTTTCAGCGGGCCGGACTGACGGTCACCAGGTTGCAGTCGCGTCTGACCCCAGATGATGTCAACATGCTTATCTTTCTCAACAGAAACCAGTAGACTGGTGCTGAAGTTGTATGTGAGTTACTAGTTATTTTTATGAGGCTTTGGTAAGTAGGCCAATCTCTCTCGCGCTCTTCCTCAACTCAGTGCCTCGGGTAGTTTTGTAATCTTAATAATAAGTTTAGCCTAAAAAACGTCCAGTTTAACTGCCACAAGTTGATCGTCTTGTAATAAACATCTCATTGAGGAAAAAACTCGCTGTATTTATGTATTTTCATTGCATTTTTAATTTATAAAACGTTAAATAAATGATCAATTAATGAAAAAAATGATAAAATAAAAATCAATTTTAATATAAAAATATGAATTAATTCATAGGCGATCATTATTTCTCCAGACGGTCGACTTAGAAAATGTAATGCCCATCTCTATGACATACCCAGTTTGTTTGTTTTTTTCGATTGCCGGACAACAGTGGGTCCAACTGGAGTAACAACTCTAACTACAGTCTGCACAGCAGCAGTTCACATGGACCGAACTCTAGTTTCTTTTTAATTGCTTGAACACAGTTTTTTCGAAACTCTACACACTTATCCCATCACTTTAACCTGAACCTTCACAACACTGTGGATTTCCAGCACTTTGTTCAAATGTTAACACACTATTGTCAAAACTGTTAACCATGCATTCAAAATAGTACGGATTTCAGCACGGTGCATTTCAAACATTGCTGACTGCAATGGTTTCTTGTTTAAGTCTTGTTAGTGAACACATACTGTATATACAGTATATAGGGATGGCTTGTAAAACCTTTTTGGGAAATAAAGAAACACCACATAAGAATGAAACCGTTTGTGGGAAGCAGTGAACAGGTAACAGAGCAAAGATACCAATATGTCCAGATAAGATTTCTGGCTTTATAAATACATTTGTGAAAATATGAAAAACACTTACTTTACTATAAAACTGCACACTTACCATTTTTCACAAATTAATGAAGGTGTAAGCAATGTGAACACCACAGTCATTTGTATTGATAGATAATGTAGGTTCATGGAAAGATAAGTACAGACATCATGACATGCTCCCATTCTTATGGATCCATAAGGGTTTCTTCCTTCACACTCAGTCTTTCCAGAAATGAGCCCCAAATCTTCCTTGTCTCAATAGGAGATGCAACCTCATGCAGATAATTAGTATTGTTTTCCCTGAAACAGAGGTATTTGGCAGCAGCTTATGTTATGACTCAACACCACCATGGGCCTCCTGTGGATTTGAAATATTCATGCCACTTCAGATACATTTTCAGATTCGCCAGAACGCCTATGGCAATGATGACCCTGTCCAGACCCATGAAACATGCAAAGGTTGCTGCTGTCCACGTGTTATTTTAGTCCATGGGAATGCTTGCATGTGCAGAAATGTAGATTGAATGAGGTTGCTTGATTTCTGCAGAAGTCTGAAATCTTTGTCCTTACAGAGCTGATCGTTTTTGCAAGCCTCACGTCAGAGCTTCTTCTCAGGTCAGATTTCAGTGTCGGAATGTAACCAAGTGCATTTAGTACAATTAAGTACAAATTTAAGGTACTTGTACTTTAGTTGAGTCTTTTCTCTTTATGCCACTTTCTACTTCTGCTCTGCTACATTTCAGAGGGAAATATTGTACTTTTTACTCCACTACATTAATCAAACAGCTTTAGTTACTTTACAAATTAGGATTGTTGCACAGAAAAGAAAATTAAGTTATAATATACAATGTTTTATTATAAACTGAAAATGATTAGCTGATTAAAAGTTGATTGACACAACTGTTTTGATTGTTTCCAGTTTCTAGAATGTGAGGATTTTTCTGCATTGAGTACTTTTACTTTAAATACTTTAAGTACATTTTCCTGATGATACTTACATACTTTAACTTAATGAACATTAACAAATCTTGAACTTTTACTTCTACAGTAACAGAGCATTTTGACATTGGGGTATTAATACTTTGTCCACCGTTGTCAGACACATCAGTCTTTGCATGGACCCTGGCGAATAAACTATTAAACTGACTAAATACACTGTTGACCAAGCCGTCTTAAGAGCACTGAACTTTGAGGAAACGGAGAACCACAAACTAAAAAATGCATGAGGCTATCATAGTCACTGTCAGTTAGCAAGCTCACGAGCTGCCAGAGATTTTCGTCCTGCATCACGACTCTCAAAATGCCAGGGGGAAGTAAATGGCCCTATACATAACTTGTAACATGTTGTAACTGACTAGAATATATGTATTAAAAAAAACTGGATGCTGAATTTCAGTTTTCCTAAATGTTATCATCAGAACTTACTATATCCCAGGTTTGTTAGTGTTAAAATGTTTACCTTCTTACACCAAGCACTGGTTTAAAGCAAACCACAACTACAGTTTAGTTTCAGTTAGATTTATTAAGGTGTAAGTTTGAACAGTTAGTTGTTTGTTTCTGCAAACTTACACTTTTCTTTGTTCCTTTGTCTGGTCACCATGCAAGAATGTTGGTGGTGTATTTCTAGCATTGATGATCGCGGGTCAGAACCAAGGAATGGAGGGTTTCCAGTGATGTGGCATGTGTTTGGTTTACCCATTTGAGGGGTAACTGGGTGGAATTGCATACCTCTTTGTTAAGAATGTGGTAGTGTTCAAAATGTTTTGAATACTCACCTCAGGCTCATAGTGGTGTGGTTCTTATTGTTGCCCTGCAAAAGCAGTAGCATTTTTGCTGTGCTGCCATAAACACATGCATTGTTTCATCAAGTTAAGTAGTTTTGCTATTTTGCGCAAGTGTTTCTTTTGAAAGTTTCAAATTTCAACTTTCCTTTGTATTTTTATTAAATCTATTTTCATTGTGTCTCATGTATTTAACCAACCAACAAAGGACAATTTCTTTCTAATGCAATGTGTTCCAGGATAAGTGTTCTTCTACATTCCTAACGGCCTGGCCACACCAGCAATTAAAACAGCAACATTTCAAAGTAAAATTAATTAATTTCAATGGGATTTCTGCAATTGTCCTATTTACTCAAATAGGTGAAGTACATGTGCATTTATTTCCCTTTCAAGTTCAACTTTGGACACACAAATGTGCGCGGCTAACCATTACCAATAGCCATGTGTCTTCAAAGGGCTGACCTTTGAGGAGGCTATCTTACTAGCTCTGTCGCCCCATCCAATTTTCAATGACACTGATCTGTAAAAAACGCTCCACAAAAGTGGCATATGCATCTTGGACGGACTGGGTTAACTTATGATGATTTTAGCAACCAGGCTTACTGCTAAGTTGGCCTAGCTGCCAGTTAGCAGAACGAGTCAGCTTGGAGAGCTTTTGTGTGGAAAAATGCTCACACTTTCATGTTAGTTAGCATGTTCCAGTTTGTTTGCCAGCTGCAACACTTTGTTAACAGAACCTGTAAGTTATTAATATGTCACCAAGCTTCCCGCACCACCTATTTCCTAAAGTCACATATTTCACTATGCAACTTGTTGGTGTGACCAGGCCTTTGTACCTTGGAATAGAGGCTCTCCTTCTTCACTACTGAGTTTTTTTAGGACCTGGGTTAAGCTATTCTGAATGCACATGGTGGCTAGTTTTTGTGGCTTTTCTGAATAGGGGAACATAGCAAAAGTGGGAGGTTAACTCTAGTACAGTATATTTCTCAGAGTCATTACAAAAAAAATCACTAAGTATGAGTAATGAATCAGATAGAAGCACTGACTGTAAACTAAAGATTACCAAAGCTTTCTCAGAAGCGGTTTGTGTGTACACACCAGAGTGAAGATGAATGTACTCTGTACTGACATTTCTCAGAAATAGAAAGTAAGACTCCAGTATCTTACATATTTTTCATTGCCCTCCATTCATAGATGCTGGTGGGAAATGTAAAGCTCTTTGAAAGCATTGTAACACTTCACTAACCCTTTCCACAAGAGTACAGTAATTACTTAACATAGTTATTGTTAGGAAAATGTAAGATTTGAAAACCAAATTAAAATAAAACTTTTGTTTTAAAACATGTTATTTGGCAAGTTATTTGGCAATAAGTGGGTTATTACCCTTCAAGGTGTCCATTTACAGATATTAATGGAATTCACTGCACGTCGGAGCGTTCACTCCTTGCCGTCATTCATTAATACCTGACAATGGACGCCTTGTCGGGCATTAACCTTTACTTAAAGATCATGTTCATCACAGTACTTCTTTTTTTCTTTGCAAATTATATTGTTTTCAATAGAATAGTTCAGAATGGATGTCTAAATGTGGCAACTGGAGAGCACCTTGTGTGATGACGGCTTGACATGTTACTGTGAAGTTTTCAAATGATTTATGTATGTGTTAGGCTGTTGCTATAGTGTTCCTATAAAGGTTGCTTTGTTATTGCCTGGGTCCAGACCTTTGTATCTGCCCACTCCACTGAGTTTATCATCGTTCATGCATCATGATGTGAAACAGCGTTGTTTTGTTTATAAAAAGCAATCGATCCAATGAGCGCCGTTAGTCCCGACCGTGGGTGGGACTAACGGTTTTGCCAAGCTGTCTTACCAACATCGTGGTTTGCTTTCAATACGCTCAACACTTAACATTTAGGCAAAACGAGTATGTTGGCATGGCTTTCATCAGTTCATTTGTAACTCCCAGACAGCAAGCATGTTTAGTTAATCTGTGCTACTCCGCCATTGTTGTTTTTTTTTATATAGAACCGGTCTAGTTAAGGTTAACTTAACTGACAACATAAAGGTCCGCTACAGGAAGCGCTAAAGTTTGCTAACTTCAGCTATTGGAGCTAACGTTAGGCTGTGACTAACAGCAAGAGGTTTGCAAGCTTTAGGTGAAGTTGGGAAAGCTGTTGCTGTAGATGTAATGTCAAGATAAAGCCAGAAGCTGACTGCGATCCATGTTTGTCACAAAACTGAATTCAGTCTGGCCTCTCTGGTATTGAAAGTAGGCCTATTAGCCATTGTATGTGCATGTGGATGTGGGACTGACTGTCATCATACATGTAGGCTATAATTCCATTTGTATGTACAGCATGTGTGTATCTAAGCAGCTTCTATTTGCAGTTTGATATCTAATCCCCATTTCCACAAGGAGATTTAAAAGGGATTGTAGTGTCTCTGGATGTGTGTGTGTGTGTGTGTGTGTGTGTGTGTGTGTGTGTGTGTGTGTGTGTGTGTGTGTGTGTGTGTCATGGAAGTGGTTTGGGGAACAGTAAGAGGGAAGCTGATGTAATTTCAGTCGGAAATCTCATCATGAACTCCTTTGGTCTTGTCTGTCTATTATTATAAACTCTGTGTGTGTGTGTAAGTGTGCGTGTGTGCATGTGCGTGTGTGCATGTGTGTCAAGGTAAGTGAGAGGGAGAAAAGAGAATATGGACATATGAAGAGTTATTTTCATAATTTGGAGAATTTTTCAGAGCATACATCCAAAGACAAAGAATGTTGCAGATGGCTGGTTTTGAGTGAGTGAGTGAGTGAGTGAGTGAGTGAGTGAGTGAGTGAGTGAGTTCATCTCTTTTCATCCTTTTCATCCTATAAATCCTTGCTACCATTATTTTATTCCTTTTTCACAACCTTTTCCTTTTAATTTGAAGGGGTGTGTAAGCACCTTTTACAGCGATCAAAAACACATGGTAGCACCAAATGAGAGTGCTATTAATGAATGACATTTCCAGCAGTGCTCTTGAATAGAAGCAAGCATTGTTTCCCTATTTCCTGCCCTTCAACTTCCTCTACTCTCTCTTGCCCTTGATATATACTAATAAATAAAAAGGTAGGGCCTGCTTAGAAAAACCCACTGGGTACAGACTAAACTCCCAATTATTGTTGATTCAGGTTTAGTGAAGAGGAAGACATTAATGTCTTTGGTTTGTCAGCGGGGGGTCTTGGTTCATCAGTTCAGTCTGGATTATGGTTATCATTGGGTTTTCTTATCTTTGCCAAAGTAAGTTGAACTTTTATCTAGTGGATTTTATTTTCAGGCAGAAATCCCCAGATATCTGGCTTTATTTCTAAGACATATTTATGACAAAAGTCTGAGCTTTGAGGTGACCAAAGGATCAAACCACAGTCAAAGACCAGAAGGATAAATCTCTTCTTGGAAGTGATTAAATAGCACTTGCCCTTGCCAGATCACCTACTGCAGAAATGTCCCTGAGCAAACTGCTTCAGTAGTGCTGCTCATTGACAGCATGTAATAAGATGTAATAAGTGAGATATGTAGGTATACACTATTGACCCAATTGAATAGATTGACATCTGATTGTGTCCACCTTGCACATACCTTTCATTAAATATCTGACCTTCGTTATGAAGTAAGGACTGAAAGGGCTGAAAGTAAAGACGTTCTATTACAGCAGCTTTGAATTGATAATATTAAACAAATTAGGTTTCTTGCACCAGACACATGATAATTAGCGGTCAGTCCATTAATCTTAGGGTTGGCAGTTCGACACCTGCCTCCTCTTGTCCACATGTCACAGTGTCCGTGAGGAAGTCATCACCACCATTGGCGTGTGAGTGTGTGTAAATGGTTAAATTAGAGGCAAATTGTAAAGCAATTTGTCCATGACTGTAGAAAAGCACTATATAAACACAGTCCATTTAACATTTAAGGATTTTTACAGGCTAAGGAATGTAGTGAGCCGGAATTTATCAGTTGAAAACTTCCCAGTGCTCTGTGATGGAAAACTAGGCACCTTTTTTAAAAAAAAATATTTTTACTACATCTGAGACATTTCTATATCTTAATTATGTTTAGTTATCCACATCAATACCAATTTATCTGCAATAAGCAAATAGTGAACCGTTAACTTATCGTCAATTTATCAATCTATTTTATTTACATTCCTGACTTCAGAAGGCAATTTTGCAACTGTGTAGTGCATGCAAGCCATAAGACTTAAGTAGGAATAGGTGTAAGAAGATGTAGATAATAATGCTGCTGATGTCACTTTTGGTCAGATAACAATGCCAAAATCAGAATGAAGCATAAACTAAACATTATTAAGGACGTCTGCAAGGCTCAATCAACTTTTAATAAAGTCTTTTTAATGACATTTAAAATAGAAAATAAGGCTAATTTAAACACAGAAAGTGTGTATTACACTTTTGTGAGAAATTGCTAAAATTGCTGTTTTCTACAAAACACAGTTTTCTAAGAAAAGTCAATTTCACATAATGTAATAGGTTTCTAAATAACTGTCATGAAAAAGCTGTTTGGGGGTCCTGAAGTTAATAATAGCATTACTCAAGAACAACTGTGATTGACCGGCAGCATTGTTAGCTCAACCCTGTATCGTGGCAGAAACCATTGCTTCTCCACCAGAGTTAAGACCTTTACTTACGTAGACACCAGGCGGTAAAAAACAAAATTCCAAATGTTGAAACAAAGAGTACTTTTTAATGTGTTTTTACACCACTTTAATAACATCCATCCTAACTTTATTTTACTCTAACTTTAATCACATTTTTGGAATGAGTTATATAATAGGACCAATTTAATTCCCATAGAATATGAACATTTTGTGCAAATGTAATGATTTGGTAAATATGTATCCCTTTGCTTTATATAGGCTAAACTGCCACATAATCTTAGCTGTCACATTTAGATTACATTCAAAGTTCACAATAGTGTTTTCTAGACATCCCAGTGAAATCTGTATTCACTATAATTAACCAACAAACTGATTCATTATGTAATTGGAAAGGCATTTTGTGGTCATCAATGTTGTTTACATCCATTAAACAGAGAAATTTTCAAGCATCCATTATTATGACACCATTACCCAAAATGAGTAATAGTAAAGGTAAGATTCCTACAAAATGTGTCTCAAGGGAATAAGTTAACGCTTTCATCCAAAAACATGAGCAAGGCACTTTACTTTGTGGCTGAACATAGAAGGTTGTCATTGTTTGGAAGATCTCATGCATGATTGTACATCAGAGATGGGAAGTAACGAAGTACAAATACTTTGTTACTGTACTCAAGTAGATTTTTCAGATATTTTTACTTTACTATTTATTTTTGTGGCGACTTATTACTTTTACTCCTTACATTTTAACACGAATATCAGTACTTTCTACTCCTTACATTTTACAAAACTGACTCGTTACTTTAGTTTTGTATAAAAGGTCGTCATGTCGGAGAGTAGCGCGGACAGATAAACTAACAGATATTTTTGTATCGGTGTTGTAGTTTATATACGTCTAAGCACCACCGTCTGCTGCTAGTGACCAATCTTATTTCTCCAGGTTGGAGGATAGCTCGTTTTGATAAAAATGTGTTTGTAGCTCATTGTTAACTTTACTACGGTAGGAAAGATGTGTCATTTCCCTATAGAGTAATTGATCCCAGAAGTTTGAATCTGTGAATATCTTTCCTACTTTGCTCACGTTTATTAAGATTATAAAGCCATGCGCACGGTTTTGTTTGGTAGTCTTTACAATGTTATTTATTTATTTGCAGAAACACACACACACACACACACATACACGTTTGTCCTGTTTGATTGTAATGAAGCATCAAAAGAGAGTTGTCTCCGTCCGTGTTTTAACAGACACACCTGGGGCCAAGTTGGAAACCAGAATCAGCTTTAAATCCAGTCCTAATCTAGTCCTCACTAACAAGTTTCAAATCATTTCACTTGAGTTAATGTTATTATTGTTTGAGTCATCAATTCTGAATTCAATCTAACTGTCAACACAGTAGGCTACTGTACGTTGCACTTGAAGCACCATTACGAGACAGCTTGTTAGATTCCCAAACATGTCCTTATCTGAGAAAGATGAGATAGTGGACTATGCATCAAGAATGACTCCTGGCCAATGTGCTGCGTAATTCTAAAATATATGGAACTTCTTAATTAATGTCAGTTTAGTCATTCATATTTTATCCTTTATTTTCTTTCCAGAAGCCATATTTGAGCACACACCTACATGTAGATTCCTTTAAATGTTAAGGGTAAGATTAAAAAGAGAAACTGTATCTGTGACTTCTCACCGAATCACAACTGAATTCATATTTTCAGTCAGAATCTTTTCAACCTGTAGTCCCAGTCTCTGTCAAAATAATCATATATGGGATGTTTTAGGCCTATTGGCAGACATCCATTTAAAATGTAGCCAATGGCATATAAAGAGCCTTTTCTCCATGTCCACTGTAGTTTCTCAGCTTGGACTCTAAAACATGGTTGGTCATTCGCAAGGCTACTTTTACTTTTAGACTTTAAGTATATTTCCGAGCCTGTATTTTGTTACTTTTACTTGAGTAAAGAAGTTAAATCAGTACTTCCACTTATATAGTATTTTTATAATATTCTGTACTTCTACTTGAGTACGGGAAGTGAGTACTTTTGCCATCTCTGTTGTGCATACATTTGACTACACAGAAGGAACTTACAGATTTATGCAATACTGATGAATGCTTGGATCAAAGCTTGGAACTCCTCCATAAATACTATTTGTTCTCCCGATGCTTACAGTCTACCTCTGCTACCTCCGTTTTACATGAGAGATAACCTGGTGGCTTCCACTGCAAGACAGAGGAAAAGAAGAGGGAATATTTTGGTGATCCTTGGGGACCTGCTGTCCTTCCAAAAGGAAGGGGAAATTGATGATAGCTAGAGTCAAAGAGCTGGACGAGCAAGCTATATAAATTTTATATATTTTGACATGGAAGAATACGATAATAGGGTTGAGGAGGGAGCAGAAGGACAAGGAAAAGAAGACAGCAGAGGAAAACATATTGAGGACACTGTGTTATTTGGTTGAGCAGCAATGCCTAAAATAGTGTTGAGGCTGTTTGGCTGTGGCTCCGGGTGCTCAGGGAATTTCTACAGTGCACCTTCAGTATTAATCCATGCTGGCAGCAGAAGTGTTCCTCAGTGTTATTGTTGATGTTGTTTACCTGATGCTATAAGGATGAGCAAACATTAAAATTCATAACAATGTCACGAGGTAGAGGTGATGTGTGTGAGTGGGGTTGTGTGAGTGGGATTGCGTTCACCAAGCCTCCATGCAGAACACAACTTGAACTCCACTAAGGCTTTGGATTTATATTTAATGGAAAAGCAAAATTAGATTTATAATGCTTGTACAATGATGTATTGACCAGAAGTCTTTGAGGAATTCTGCAGAACATGGGATCATAGCTCTCTGAAAGGAAAAGTATCTTTCTTTGCGTGTGTGTGTGTGTGTGTGTGTGTGTGTGTGTGTGTGTGTGTGTGCAGTTAGTTCTTGCAGGATTCCTGGGTACTCAAATCCTCAGATTTTACAGGTATTTGTTCTGTGTGGAGCCACAATTAATACAAATTGTATTAAGGTTTTCTTTATTTGTTGCTAAACCCCTCCTCCAAACATGGATTGTCCAATTATATCTTAGCAACTGTAATTGCAGGCAGGCCTGTCGAATGTTAGTTTTCTCCACATGCTGAAGGGCTGTGAATGTAGTAAGAGAGATACACATTTTCAGATAATTTTTTTAGAGTCTATCTTCTCCCAAACCTTTTCACCATTCCAAAAACACTGGAGCAATGGTGTAAGGACTGTCTGAAAGGGTGTGTTTGTCCCCTTAAACTACAATAGTTAGCATGTCTCACTAACTTGTGGGATTACAGATTGTGTTGGAAAGAAGTTGGAAACTGGCCATGGATGCTTTTAGAGTAGGGATGGGCATGATTAAGCGACGATCGATAATTGATCATGAAGAATTTCATCGATCCCACTAATTTGTTATTGATGAAACTAATGCAGGTTGTGTTGCATAGTGTGAGTTTTGAAGCAATGAAATGAATTTCACTGAGTGGAAGCACTTACACATTTTATCACCCGGGGGCAATATTTGACGCCATACTCAGTTACTCGTGACGCAAGTGTCAGTTTTGATTTCAAAAGAAGAAGCATCATGAAGCGGTCAGGCGAAGTGTGTGAGACCATTTTGATTTAAAAAACGACTTAGTTCACTGCTAACTGCGACACGGCATCCGGCCCTGGTTAATGTCTGTGGCGGTGCATCCTGCTCTCAGTCTCAACCTAGCATCATGTCGGCGCTAGCACGGAGATGCGATGCACAACGAGCAGAGAAAATTACCCAAGGCATCTGCAAGTTCCTGAGATGGATATGCTGCCCTTAAGTATTGTTGAGGGAAAAGGTTTTCAAGAACTGATACATTTATTGGAATCAACATATTACATTCCTTCATGACGTACCACCACCAGACTGGTAGAAACTCACTACAAAGGACGGAAGCAACCCTGAATTGAGCACAGCTGAGAGAGTTGCTCTAACTACAGACTGGTAGACTGCTTTAACAGCTGAGAGCTACATCACCATCACCTGCCACTACATCAGCGATGACTGGCAAATGAACTCAGCGGTCCTGCTTAGAGAAAGCCTGCCCGGCCGGCATAAAGCTGACTACCTCGCTGAGAAAAAGAAACGGGAGCAAATGGGCGTTGCAACTCACCGGCTTATCCAGTCATGTAAAACACTGTGGAACTCCTTGTGTGAGATGTTTGATTGGCTGGTGGAGCAGCGGTGGGCTGTTGTTGCTGTGCTGCCGGACCCAACCGTCACCAAGCTTCAAGATGCCAGGATCCTGGAGTTAAAGAGTACTGGCAGCTGATGGAGGACATACAGCCTGTGCTGTCAGCAACCGGTAGGGCGGCTATCCCAAAGGCTGGGGGAGACGGGACTGTGTTGTCTGCCACGGACGAGGGGAGCACAAACACTGAAGTCGCGCCCTCCCAGTCCTCTGCTATGGCACAACTCCTGAGGGAGCACTATACCACTCAATGCGAGGCTGGCATCGAAGCAGAACTTTCTGATGGAGTATTCCCCACCCCTGGATTGCACCCCTACAGACTGGTGGAAAGTGAACGGAATATGGTTCCCCGGGCTGGCCAAGTTAGCGTGGAGGTACCTGTTATGTTTCCCAAACACATCAATTAGACGCCATTTTTTTTTATGTTCCAAGTGAAGACATACTGTTTCAAATGCTTAAAAGTAAGAAGCCAAACTTCTAATTATGTTAGATTGAAATAACCATCTAATCCTACATCCTTCTTTATCATAGCCTACTTAAAACACTAGGCTTAACCAGCTCTACACTGCTATATAAGAACAATTATTTATTTTTAACTTATACATGGATAACAAATGTGAGAATGCTGACTTTTTACCTGGGACCTGCAGTTTTAGATTCAGGCTTTTAGCATGACATCATGCATCCATCAAGTGCACATTTAAGAACCCAGTTGGATTCTTGTTTTAAAACAAGTCAGCTGGAAACATTGAAAAGGTCAGATGGTGTTCTCCACCAACCCATGACACTAATGTTAGCTTAATTAGCCTGCTAGCTAATGAGAACCCTGCTTTTCTTTGCCCCAGAGACCCAATATTTCAAAAATAACTTAGAATTTCACATGGTAGACTTTATTGCTGTGGTGTTATTATGCAACCTCCCCCTCTCCTTTTTCAAAGTATAAAAAAATAAAAAGTTTGTGTGTGTATATGTGCATGTGTGTGTGTATATATATATATATATATATATATATATATCATTATAAAAGATTTCAAGTTGTGCCAATGACATGGGTACACACGTCTCAGAAACAGAAACAGTTCTTCAACAAAGTTTATTATTCTCCCGATTTATCCTTCTGAAAAATGCAATTTTTGTATAAGAATGTTCAAGAGATATGTGGCTTGTGAAAAATGGGTTAAATCTTTAAGTTGGTGATAATGGGGTGAAAGAATCGGTCGTAATCTGTGTTCAGTTCACCCATCGAAATCAGTACGAAAACTCAGCACCAGCCACTAGCTTCCTAAAGGGAGAGTCAGTAGCTAAACACATGTGACAGTGACACAGGAAATTATTCTGAGTTGCTCTGTCTCGCTTCTAAACCATCTCTGACTGCATGTAATCCCATGACATGTAATCCCCAAATCTCATTACCATATTAGAGTTATCGTCTATCTGCCAGTTTTTCTATCAATGAATCTCCTCAACTTTTCATTTATTTAATTTTGACTCTTTTTCAGACAATCGTATCCTTCATCTACCCTTTAATCCATCTGTCCATTGTATGTCTCCTTTTATTTATCCATCCATCCTTTAATCCATCCATCCCCTCATCCTTTTTGCAAGATCCTCAGTGCACATAAGCAGAAGTCCTGGGATCATCTTACGTGACTATATCGCCACAGTTGGAGTCTGCTTTCTCACATGCATCTAGGATCCATTTGTGTAAGTGTGTGTGTGCATGTGTTTGCTTGTGTGAGAGAGAATGCATGCATTTAGGTACATTTGCGAATGTTTGCTTGTGTGTTCTCGGATATGCCACACGTGCAATCCAAAAAGCGGTATGTACAGTATGTATGGTTAGGTGGATGGCATGAGCCTCTGCAAATTAAAATAACAGAAAAATGTTTAAACCAACAATGGATTGTCATTTTATGTTAGAAAGGCATTTCGAAAATGGCTCGGAGGACACTAGAGCTGCTCCAGTAAACATAATAATCGGTTGTATCTAAAGCAATCATTTCAACCATTAACAACACTCGAAATGGAACTAAATTATGACGAGAGAACAACAAGTGGGTACATGTGTATACAACTTACCACAATACAAGAACAAGGATGTTACAAGGACATACCAAAGATAACAGATGTAAAATAGAGCCTTCAGTCATTGCTCCAACAAAAAAACGGCTTGATTCTTTCTGTGGCTGCCTGCGCTGATACTCTACAGCACGCTGGATAAAAAGTAAAGGTCACAGAAAACTATTAGACTTTATCTTCATTAAAACATTATCATGCAAGACTTCATGTGACATTTCCTCACAGTGAACAACCCGTTGTGCTGTGGGTATTTGTGTGTCTGCTCCAGGGACCAGTTCCACGACTCACAGCTGATAAACCATTTCTTTCGCATCAGTAAGTAGGTGAAGCTTATGGGGACACAACCTTTTTTTACAAGCACACTGTGTACCATGCGGCATTAATCTTCATGCTGAGATGTGCTGCACTAACTGTTGTGTCCCTTGCATCATGTCTGTGTATTCTGAACATTGTTATTGAGTTTTTTTTAAAATAATAAGTTTTATCTGAAAAATATTACCTATAACCCCAGAGTCAGCAGTTGGTCATTTACTACAATGTAAATATACTCCATCTGTAATGCTAATTCAAAGTTCTAAGGAGCAAGACATTCCGCCTTGAAACTTTTGTCTGTATGCCCTTAGTAACGTGTGCTGAGGCTAGCCAACAGGCTGATTGGCGTGTGAGTTAGTCACACCATGATGAGCGCACACGAAACGTCAGAGGTAGGAATACCCGCCTGCGGGTTTCTGGTCAGCCGCGCAGCAACAGATGATGTGTATAAGACTAGGACGAAGTTTTGTCCAGATCTCTGCAGGGTAAATCCAGACAGCTAGCTAGACTATCTGTCCAATCTGAGTTTTCTGTTGCATGACTAAAACAACCTTTGAACGTACACATGTTCCACCACAACAAGTCCTTCTCGAGGCTATTTTGCAGCGTGGAGCTTGTGTCCAAAACAATCAAGTAATTAAGCATCATATAGAATGTCATATTTAGGACACAGGGTTGCAAATAAAGTGTAGTAGAAGTCGTATTAAGCAGGCATAATTAAGAAAAATACACTTTACAGTGGTACCCAAGTACAGTACTTGAAGAAATTCTGTTTATTTTCATGTCGGTTTAGAATGTGCATGAAGCTATAACACCATGGGTTAAAGCTTTAGCGCTTAACTTTTTGATATTAATGAACGTCCGTTACATTCAAGATTTTGCCATATGAGTTGCGACAAAGCTAATTAAGACTATCAGCTCCACACAACTCTGTCTTTATTTAGAAATTAGAAGATTTTGTCGTCCGGTGACTTTCCCGCGCAGAAGCTCGAGTGTAGATAATGACCTCTTCCTGGAGAGTCTGTCATGTCTTTTTAATCCTCCATGTCCTCCTTACAAACTCGCAACTGCATGGGGGCGCGAGCGTGATCACAGAAGGCTTGTGCCATGTGGATGCGCTGACAGTGTTGTTGTCATCACATAGAATTCCCTAATGGGGAAGACAGAAACTATGCACTATAGCTTTAAAGCTTACACCAAACTATTAACTATTTAGCTATCTAAACTGTGTTTGCTGAGTTATATCACATCTGTAAGCAGCAAAGACATGAATTGTTTCGCGTTGCTCATTCAGCCCTTCTCCACTTTAGATCTGTTCTCATGTGATGGCATGATGGCATTCACAACATAAAACACACTGTTTGTGTTCTATTAGTGCACGCCTTGCTTCTCAAGACTGTGAAACGGACACTTTGCTGCCCAACAACAAACAATTGTTTATCTGTGCTTCGCTCTTTAAAAACACTCAGTGTGTTTGTGCAGGCATGCAAGTTCAGGTCCTTCAAGCAGAAGATTAAAAAAATACAAATACAGCTTCTTCATCTATGTCTATAAAGCTCTGTGTTCCTTTCTGAATAAACTAAAGTCTGGAAAAACACACATACAGACCCCCGCTGTCCTTAGAAGAAGTTGTTGAAAGTAACACACACACTCTCACACACACACACACAGCTATTGTCACAATGTCCTTTTGCTTGGTTTTGCAAGTGATTCGAGGACCATAGCATAAATAAGAAACTATTTCATAACACATGTATGAATGAGGAAAGTCCACAAAGGTTTGGAAGGTTACTGCCTCATGAACAAGTAAGTAACTTGATCAAAACAAAAACATTTAAGCTAGAAATAACTTTTCCTGCGTTATGCATTACTTTGCGTTCCATGTGAGTTCACATGACTTGCGATTTGGGTCTGGTGACTTGTGACTCCAAAGATATTCTGCTTGAGTGGTGAGCACATGCATGTTGTTCTCAACCTGAATTTTAATTCAAATTTTGAGCTTCCCAGTTGTAATTGCACATATTTGTGCTTCTTTTTGTATCCAAATGTGTTATTGTGTGTCTGCCTGAGTGCTCAGTGCTAGGACAAGCTACGCAGCCTGGTCCCATGCTTCATATTCAATTCAGCAACTTTTATTTAAAATGCTCACTTGAAAGTCAAAGTGTGGTGTTTATGTAAGAGTCAACAAGCATTTAGGGCTACAGTGTGTTCTTGTGGGCACTGAGACATTGCACAGTTTGGCATTTGGCATTTCCTCAGGCTTCACATGGAGATTTTGTTTGCTTTTTGTGTCCCTGAAACACCCTCTTTATTTGCTACTGTTTATCGTGCGCTTCACTTCCTGTTGTGAAGCTGGGACCTAGCCAGAGCAACAATGGTAAACTGAATTATTTGTGTTGATGTCAAATGTCACTTTGAAAGTTTTTGTGGTGCAGATTGAACACACGCAAACACACACACACACACACACACACACACACACACACACACACACACACACACACTGCCTGCTTGAGATACACAGAAAAAAACGTGGTTGCATTTGCCAAAACACTTGTATTTTGTTTTTCTGCCTCCGAATGTTGCCTTTAAAAAGTTTAACATAAAGGTGCACTGCCACACAAAACCATTTTTACTTGCACTTTTTAAAATATGAAGGCCCATATATGTTTCTGTTATGTGGAGAATGTGAAAATGAACTACTGCCTCCTCTGTCAGCTCCAGCCACTGAAAAGAAATTAAAGGAGAAATCAGGCGAATTACAAAAGCTGGTCAGTCTGACGTCATGTTACCTGAGCTCATTACTATTCATGAGCTTACCCACTTGCGCTGGGTAAAGGATGCTGATAACCAGGCTCTCATTGGCTAGCTGTTAGCCAATTTAGAGTCAAGTAGCTTAGCTAGTTGAATATTAATTAGAACTGGCACACATTAAGCTGAGTCTTCCTGCAGGCTTTCTATACCATGCTAGAATGGCTTGAAACAAGGTAACCAAGGCATTTAGAGTCCATGGTAGAACTTCAGACATAACCTCAAAGTAATGAAATACATGTGGCAGGGCAGCTTTAAGCTTTATTTTACCAGGCTGTTGACATAGAAATATATTTAAGCTAGATGCACAAATACATTTGTTTCCCACATGTGAACATTGAAACAAAAATGTGCAGGGAAAAGCAACATGAAAACAAGAATCTTTAAGCAAAGACTCAGCGGTGGGCTTTTTAGTGCATTTGCAAACAGTGCATGACTTTTATCTGTTTTGCCTGGGAAGGCTTCACATCTACAGGGGGTACTAGTAAAAGCAGACATCAGAAAGCAGGGTGTAATTAGACCAGGAAAGTGTAAATAGTGAGAATAGCAATGAAGGATGATGTGGGAATACGTAACATATCTCGACAAGCGAACCTTTTTCTAAAAAGTCTGACTCATCAGCTAGTGAACTAACACAGAAAATGACCGAACACTTTTATATGTTTATGAGCTGCAAGTAGTACTTCAGCATTACCTTCTAAGAATATTTCACCTGAATTGATTATAGATGGCAAAAGTATCCAGTATTTCAAAATAAAACTTCTTCTATTTAATCAAATTGAACTTACGGCCCCTGTTAAGTAGTTTCTGACCCCCAGATCGGAACCACTTTCATCAATTTGAAAGAAAGTACTTCTTTACTCAGGGACATGTTCATGCACCAAGTAAGTAGTCTGACAGTAAAGTCAATTTCAGTCAGATCATCCAGCTGCACAAAGTCTGTGATCAGCAACCAAATAACTCTTTTGAGAAACAATCTAACCACAGTGGAAGCAGGTTGCTGCTCCACCCTTCAAACTAACAACTGCCATCTCCAAAGGTGGGAGTATACACTTCTAATAAATTGTTTAGATGAGTGTAGTCTACAGCCATGGTATTGGATTTGTGAGGCTGTACTTAAGCACCTTGCTCCCAAAGATTCTTAGAAATCAAAATCAAATGCTCCTATTGTGTTTCTCGTTCTACAGCAGTTCACAATGGCTGACAGGTTGCTTTAAAATGGCTTTAAAGTTTGTATTTGTATTGTACTTTTTAGCAATTTTCAGAGGCAGAAAAAAGAGTGATATTGAATAAACAAATAGGCATAATTAAGTAGATTTCAGACTTGTACTAACTTTGCCAGCCAAATAACAGATAACTTCTAAATCGTTGTTGTGAAGTGATCCCACAACATTGAAACAGACCAAGCTGTGTTAATGTGACCATTCTGCTCTTTTGACTGCACATATCGACCCAGTGGGCGAAGAACAGCTGCTCCCCTGGACAATCTGACTCCTGAAATGTGGAGCTGTTCCCCTCCAGGTTTAATAAAAGTGTGAGCTTGAAGAGTTTCACTTCCAAACGGGTTATCCACCAGATGAAAACCCCCTGAAGTTCTGCTTGCTGCTTGGAAGTGCAACTCTCCATTGGTCAGAACTTTTATCAGAGTATCCACTGCTTTGAGCAAGCATCCTTCTAGCGGTGTTTACCACTGCTTTATATCACCTGTCTTTGTTTAATTAAGACTATTAAGAGAATAAGCTCCTTTTTCTACTTATTCTACAATAACATGCTCCAGTGAGATTTAATAAACACACACTGTATATAAAATACATGCTCTGATTTAAGAGTAGATGGGAATGTCCATACAATTGTTTTAGAAGAAAATAGGGAACTGGAATTTGGTCAAATGTTTAAGATATTTGATTTTGCCAGTTTATGTCCTGCAAGTAACCACAAAGATATGCAAAATATTTATAGATTTTATTTCATGAATATAAAAAAACACAGGTAACAATGGGTGGTCTTGAAACCCCTCGACAGTATATTTGAAAAGCAACTCATTTCCCTCACCCCACCTTCAATCATGAGATGTATTACACTTTAAAGAAATAGCATTAAATTTTTTTTGATGAAGCACACAATCTGATCCTCTTCATACCGGCTGATGTCATCTCGGAGAGTCGGTCAGCGGAATGCATGCATTTTTACTTTTACATCTTCCTCAACCTCAATAATAACTCCTGGATATGCATCTCCATCATAATTTACAATGCACCACTGCCCAATGTTTTCCCTGGTTATGACCTCAAACTATTTTATTTTGTTATTAATAATATAATTAATGATAAAAAACATAAAAATACATGCAAGACACTAATCAACAACCTAACCCTCTGATAAATTACCTTATCTTATGTACTGCCAGAAGTAACGGGAGGGGACAGTAAAAATCATACTAAAGTCGGCCATTTCTACTCATGAACAGTGAACAAACGGCTAGCACATGATGCTACACAGAAAGATTCTTTTGCATTTTAATTAGCTATCTTCAAAATCACAAAAAAATATCAGTTTCCAATATAAATCAGAGTAACACAGGGGACATGTTAGGCTTGGCCACATTAGTAAGCCAATCTAAAACATTGAAAAAAGTGTTGATTAAAGAGAGATACTAACTCTTCTCCCTGTAGTCGCTTTCCCTCCAAAAATGTATCCTACTTCCTGAGTGTCAGGTGACTAAATGAGCAATCAGGGGGCATATCCAGAAGGATTTTCATCAGAGTAACGCGGGGTACAGTGAACTCATGGACAGACCATATTTCAAGATTTTTAATATTAAAATATAATTTTAATTTAACAAATAGCATGTGGTGTATTATAATAGGTATTTGCAATTATAGTTAAATTAAAAAAAATATACAAATTATTTGATTTTCAATTACTTATATTTGCAACTGAAGTTAAAAAAAAACCTGACTGGGGACATGGCATTTTAGAGCGATTGCACCACAGTCAGAGTAATTATTTTAGAGTTAATAAACCCTGAGGCATAAACCTTGTTTTATATAGTGGAGAAGGGTTTCATTTAGTAAGAAAGCTTGAAAAAATATGTATCAACCCATTTTTTCCCAACTTATTCTTGATTATATTATGGAGACACAAATGGCACCATTTGCTAAGAAGACCCATTAGCGCTGGTTCTGCTCTCCTGCCTACTTTCATCGACTAAACAAAGAATAACTAGTTTATTTCTTTTGGAAACACTACATGGTGTGTGTGTGTGTGTGTGTGTGTGTGTGTGTGTGTGTGTGTGTGTGTGTGTGTGTGTGTGTGTGTGTGTGTGTGTGTGTGTGTGTGCTCCTGTGTTTGTGTGTATCTTATATGTAAGGGAGTGACTTGTGACAGGGAGTTTTGGCCAGACCATCTGCCATGCATCACAAATCTTTATCAATACCTGGTGAATGCTCTGTATGGCCAACACTCACTGAATACATACTAATGCCTTTACATTCCATTAAATTACATGTCATTTAGCTGATCCTTTTATCCAAAACAACTTACAGTTGCTATATATCAGAGGCTGCACACCTTTGGAGCAACTAGGGGTTAAATCTCTTGCTCAGGGACACATTGGTTGATGTATCGCAATGGGAATCTAACCCCGATTTTTCATGTCCACTGCACCATCACCACCACATTTTTGTTATAAGCTTCGGTAATGACTAAAAAACATCCAATGTGACACTCAAGGCACCTCTGCTTTGTAACATCCCTTGGCGCTTCTTACCGCAGTAGTACGCATAAGTTTAATAGACAGCTCAAAATCACATAAAACCCGGAAATGCAGCACCTCACCGCAGACGTGTGGCTGTGTTTATTTTTCTTTTAGAACACAGCCGCCACGATTTTTTTCCTCTAATCCACTGCCTTATTTGGCACTCCCTATTTTTATTCACTTACAAGCTCAGGTGACCCCCACCCCCCCCTCTCTCTCGCTCTCGCTCTCTGCACCGTGGAGAAGGGGCCAACATTGAATTCTGTGTGTTTACAAACAGCAATCGATACCTATTATATATCATATCTTTAGCTTTTACAGATGCACTTGTTTGGAAAACAAATATTAACTGAAGTTAAATCCCTTCATCAGTTACCACAACAAATGTGATTTAACATATTTTTAAATGAAGAAGTTAAATGAATAAAGAGCGGGGGGGAAATCCTTAGAACGTATCGCATTGCCAGATGGAAGATTATTTGGAGCAGATGATGCCAAATAATATACCTTGTTAGTGCAAGACGAGAGTGTTATGATGGGTTAATGTTTATCTGTCATGTTAAAATTAAAAACAAGTCCTAACAGGTGAATAAAACCTGTGATTTTAATTACAATAAACTTTCATTTCAAAATCATTATTTGATTGTGAAGCATCTATTGAGAATAAAGAAATATCAGGGTGAATTTTCTTGTCAGTCAAGATTAAATAATCATCAAAGCCGTACATTCAGTTGGGTTATTACATTAATGTTTTTTTCATGTTTGTTCATGTTTTATGAAATCTTTATACAGGTTCGGGAGTGGTCGGCCACAAAACACACAAACACCGTATCTGCTAGAATAAATGAGTCTTTTTATTCCGCCACAGAATACAGCAAAGCAACAAGCTTTCAAAATATTCCAAGCACTGTACCTGCTAGAATAAATATGTCTTTTTATTCCGCCACAGAATACAGCAAAGCAACAAGCTTTCAAAATATTCCAAGCACTGTACCTGCTAGAATAAATATGTCTTTTTATTCCGCCACAGAATACAGCAAAGCAACAAGCTTTCAAAATATCCCAAGCACTGTACCTGCTAGAATAAATATGTCTTTTTATTCCATACAGAATACAGCAAAGCAACAAGCTTTCAAAATATCCCAAACGCTATACCTGCTAGAATAAATGTGTCTTTTACTCCCGCAGCATACAGCAAAACAAGCAAGCTTTCAAAGCTTTCAACACGTGATGCTAATGACACCTATCATCAGAGCTCTTACCGTGACACAGGACTGGAGAGCCGGCAGCCGGGCAGAGCAGCATCAACGTAGCTGGGCGTCCGTACGCGACCCGCAGCAGACTCTGTCCGGCCTAGGGATTTCCCGTCTTTTATTTTCTTAGCAAGCAAAGGATAGTGTGCGAGCAAGGAGGGCCAGTCCCTGCTCTCAGCCTTTCCTTGATAAGTTTGGCTTTCTGTTTGGAAAACATATTTTCCAAACAGAAAAGCCGCTCTCAAAACATGAGCTCGATACGTGACCAAAACAAGTTATACAAGTGCTAAATAAAAAAACTAATACCAAAACAAGTTATACAAGATGCGGAATAAAAAGACTAATAAAACAATAGTATATACAAGTGCTAAATGAAAAGACTAAATAATGGTTATAATAAAACAATAGTAAAATAATGGTAAAAACAAGTTATACAAGTGGTCTAATCAAAGTGTTTTAGAGTGTTGTCAAGAAGCATAACAAAACATTTTAACATTTTCACATCATTCCACCCTTTGGTTCTTGACAACATCTTTAATTTTGAAAATAACGTCCCCATGGGCCATCATCGTCATCCAAGAATGACACCTGCCATCGCGGACCAGCATACAGTTGCAGAGTGTCCACCACTAGAGTCAAAACCCCACCCTGTCACGGGAACTTCAATAGTAGTAGAAAACCTATGTTGATTTACCCAATAATCCACCCATAAAATATCTGCTGAAACAGAGGAACCCACCTCCATAACAATGTCTTCCACCCCAAACCATCCTTCTCTGATTTGAAACAGTACTTTCATCTCAATGCTGTGTTATATATCCTCACATTCAAACGTTGTTTGACCCTTCTGATATATAGGCAGGTACACATATTACATAAGGTCAAACACACTAAGATAACCATTAGCAGAAGCATGGGGGGCACTACATATTGTCGAGCTGTAACAGACATACCGTCAAATATGTCCCACCAATGATGTGCAGATGATTGCTCGATTAGCTTAGCCGCATGTAAAACCTTCCCTTGGGCAACAAATGTAGACACCTTGAGACTGGAAATGTTGGACCTGTGCGATTCAATTAGCTTTTGTAGTTCCGTGGAGCTGTTCAATGCGCATTTGAACCGATCCAGGGATACTCGCCAGGGTACCTGCAAAACTTGCCATTGCACCTTCGTTAAGCGAGTAGAAGCACTAAAATTAGTCAATTGATAGGTCACATTATTCCAGTGCCACATGTACACATTATTCAAACATCCAACGAAAGGCACCTGAGGTAATTGAGGATGACTCCTAATAGTAGCTACGCACAGAGTATGTGGGCCTATCTGCCATAGCATGTCTCTAGCTGGTTCATGAGTCCAATCACACAATACCCCGTCTTTGGTCAAACATGGGTTAAGATGTCCTTGTTGTAGCATACACACCACCCCTTTGTCGGCAGTCTCGCATGATTGCAGGTCATAGGTGAGATTTGTCTGTGGGTCAAACCAATCACCATCCATTTTCAAAAACCAATAACCTTGTACAGTTATTACAGGCAATACATAGTAATGACATACAGTAGTGCTATTTCTAACATCATACTGTGTCCAAAGTCCTTCACACATTGTGGCATCGCATTTTGATTTACCAGGTTCCAGTTGCAGCCATTGATTATGGCTGATGTTCCACAGCTGTCTCCATTCACGGAAGTTACCAGTGGTAACCACCCTTTCAAACCTCTCCTGTTGCACATGAGCATATATCATTTGCAAATTACACACAGTCCAGTTCAATGCAACAGAAATGTTTGTTAACACTTCTGCTGTCGCATTCCACATCTGTAGTTGCCATTTCAAACCTTTTAGGAGGATCTTTGCTGTTTCCTCCTGTGGAGTGACAACCGTTGGCATCCATAGTCTGACTTGATGGACAGCACGAGACGCATGCTGACCTGTGTGCTGTTTTTCCACGATAGATGGACAACATTCGGCCGGGTGTTGCCATGGTCTAACAGGCGTTGACAAACGGGACCATGACCCTGGGCGCCTCCCACATCTTAGGGCGTCTGCCATTTCGCTGACTTCCTGGTCTCCCGATCAACCAATGAAACGGGAACATGGATCTGCAAAACAATTAATACTGCTATAACACAAAACAGAACACAATTAGTTTTCTCTTAAACAACATTTGGACACAGGCACATTTACCCATTTTTCCTCCCCTGAGTATAAAATTGACACTGGTGCATCACTGCCTTTTGCAATGATTTCTGCTGCTCTTGGGGGGCCATTTTCTTGCCTTACCCAAACTTTTGCTCCTGGTTTGTCATTTGAACCAAACCCTCCCTTGATAGGTAATTTCCCTACTTTTAACGGTAAAATTACAGTTTTGCCAAATATAACGTTCCCTCCCAAGCCTGAGAGAGGAACCAAAGGCCCCTTAAATTTATTTGGGTTACCATGAACTAATGTGGCCTCTGCCCCGGTGTCAACTAGGGCCACCACCTTCTGTACATTTAGTTTTTTCAATAAATCTCTAATTCAACGTGTTCATTCATTCATTCAAACCTTTATTTAACCAGGATAAAAAAACTCCTTGAGATTAAAAATCTCATTTACAAAAGTGTCCTGGCAAGCGGCAGCAGCACGTTTTCAAATAGACAGAGACACTTCCAGGTAGATACATAAACATACTTTCACTCATCATATTCAAACAACAATGTCAGAAAATATCACCATAGTCAAAGACAGACAAGAATGTTGTATTTACAAGTTGTTGTTTTTTTTTTCCTTCAAACGACAAACAGGACTTGATTCTAAAGAAAAAACCTAACTTCAATTTCAGTTTTTTAACCAAATCTTGGACATGCAATTGACCAATTTACGATTTGAATTTGCGGGGCTTGGCCTTTATCCTAGTCATCAAATTCCATCACATCTTGCAAGTCAGGGTACCGAGTGGACCCGGTCCATTCCCTGACCGACCCTTTCGGGGTCCGCGAGCCTGTGGTTGAAACTAATCTGGCTGCTCTTCCTTCCTAAAGGAACCCCAATCTCCTAACGCTCCCAACTCCTGTATCCTTCCTGTCACATCCGACATCGATGCATCGGGGGCACCGAGCATAACAGTCAACATAGCAGAACGATAGTGGGGAGGGGCCGTTCTTATTAGCAAATCCCTCACTACCTTTGGGACAGCCAATAACTGATATTGATCTGCCACCCCAACAGTTAATGCATCTCGCACACACAGCCGCGTCAGTCGTTGTACACATTCTTTTAATGTCACCCACTGCCCGGTTATCTCAGGCCAATCAGTCCAAGTTGGATAGGTTTCTCTGACAGCTTCTGCATACAGTGTGAACAGTGTACCAGCTCCCTCACCTAGATCTCTAATTTCCCGACGGTAGTTGGCATTTACTGACCCATCTGTCGACAGTCCAGCAAATGACATACCATCCGCCACATCAATTTCCACCTGAGCTCCCCCTTCTATCAATAGTCTTGACAACCATAAATCAGTCTGCTCCCCTGACTGCTGTCTAAATCTACGAGTAAGATGGGAAATCTCCTCTTGCGTGTAATCCTCAGTGATTGTTCTCAGTACTGGGGGGGGTTGAGGTTGTGGTACAGCCTCCATGAGTGGTCTACCATCCTGTCCTAAAATGTCGTGCCCATTGGCATCCTGCCGCGCCCGCATTACATCAGGCACATATTGTTGCTCTTGTCTCCTACGCCTCACTGGCTTCACACCCAACGGTGGATATGACGGAGGGTCGGGAGGTCCCCCACGACCATCACACTCTCCATCCTCATCAACTTCAGTCCAAGTGCAATCCCTTTCATCACACTCATCATCTCCCCAAATATTACCATCCCAACTAGCAGGATCCCACCCTGAACCTAATCCTGCCACAAAAGCTCGCACTCTCTTAGGGGACGGGCGACGCTTCTTTCTCTTTTTCTTTTCTCTAGTCAGAATCGATACCTGAGCCACAGCTCCCTCCGCTACTCTGGTCATTTGCTCCAGCTGAGCATTGAGTAACTGCAAATGCTGTTTTTGTAACAATTCAGCAGCCGCTGCATCAGCTAACGCCTGCTTATCCTTTAGCTGTTGTGTTTTATACTGACTACAATCTTCATATTGTTTTCTCCATGCAGCGGCACATGCCCACATGCGCCTCTGCAATCCTGCGATTGGAGCCTTACACGGCACATCTATTTTCTTCAAGACGGCCAACAATTCAACAGGTCCCGCTGTCTGCAGCGGTCCTTCCCACGGCTCTGGCCGTCCTCCACCATCGCGCAAACACAGCGCTATTTCTTTACAATAAGATTGCTCCCATCCCGGGACAACCTCTGCCTCATCAACTTTGGATTTACTCTTATCCTTTTTTCTCAACATTTTGTAGCAGCCTCCCCCAAATCCTGTTCGTGACGCCAAAATGTTTTATGAAATCTTTATACAGGTTCGGGAGTGGTCGGCCACAAAACACACAAACACCGTATCTGCTAGAATAAATGAGTCTTTTTATTCCGCCACAGAATACAGCAAAGCAACAAGCTTTCAAAATATTCCAAGCACTGTACCTGCTAGAATAAATATGTCTTTTATTCCGCCACAGAATACAGCAAAGCAACAAGCTTTCAAAATATTCCAAGCACTGTACCTGCTAGAATAAATATGTCTTTTATTCCGCCACAGAATACAGCAAAGCAACAAGCTTTCAAAATATCCCAAGCACTGTACCTGCTAGAATAAATATGTCTTTTATTCCGCCACAGAATACAGCAAAGCAACAAGCTTTCAAAATATCCCAAACGCTATACCTGCTAGAATAAATGTGTCTTTTACTCCCGCAGCATACAGCAAAACAAGCAAGCTTTCAAAGCTTTCAACACGTGATGCTAATGACACCTATCATCAGAGCTCTTACCGTGACACAGGACTGGAGAGCCGGCAGCCCGGGCAGAGCAGCATCAACGTAGCTGGGCGTCCGTACGCGACCCGCAGCAGACTCTGTCCGGCCTAGGGATTTCCCCGTCTTTTATTTTCTTAGCAAGCAAAGGATAGTGTGCGAGCAAGGAGGGCCAGTCCCTGCTCTCAGCCTTTCCCTTGATAAGTTTGGCTTTCTGTTTGGAAAACATATTTTCCAAACAGAAAAGCCGCTCTCAAAACATGAGCTCGATACGTGACCAAAACAAGTTATACAAGTGCTAAATAAAAAAACTAATACCAAAACAAGTTATACAAGATGCGGAATAAAAAGACTAATAAAACAATAGTATATACAAGTGCTAAATGAAAAGACTAAATAATGGTTATAATAAAACAATAGTAAAATAATGGTAAAAACAAGTTATACAAGTGGTCTAATCAAAGTGTTTTAGAGTGTTGTCAAGAAGCATAACAAAACATTTTAACATTTTCACATCAGTTCATTAGTTTGTTTTTTTATTTTGCAAAGGTACATTCTTGCAAGTTGGGGTGTGTCTGTCTGTCTGTCTGTCTGTCTGTCTGTCTGCGTGCGTGCGTGCGTGCATGTGTGTCTCTGTGTGTATATGTGTGTATATGTGTGTCTGTTTGTTCTCATGAACGGGTCCGTATGATATCGTACGAACATGTACTGTATGCACACCAAAACGTGATATCCTCCGATAGTGCTGCCAGGTAGGCACTAGGATTAGGCAATGGTTAGGGTTAGGTGCCTTGAAGTCAACAGTCTCAGTGCTGCCTGCAAGTCGATGTTAGAGAATAAGTGCCACCAACTAAATCCTAACTTTCACATAATGGCAGTGGATTTAAAATGCATATTTATTCACATTTTCCTTTTCCGATGTTCTGGACATGCTGTGCTTGCTCAGATGTTATAATCCTCCCGGTGACCTTTTAAATTTAGTCCTAAAATCACTGTTCTTTATTTTATTCCAACCTCCCTCCCACTCACCATCTCTTTAGCCTAGTAGTCTTTAGCTTTGCCGTCATTGTAGATGTCAAATTTGGTGCCTTTCTTGTCAATTCAATGCTAAATGATTAGTTCAAGTAAATACATTATCAAAGTAATTAGTCATTACCTGTTGAGCTGGTGTCTTTTTTTTGTTAATCTGTGAAGTGGATGAACAGTGACGTTTTTGCTGTCTACAGAAAAGGAATCCGTGATGAATAACTGGATGATGGTAATGAGCAACACTGCCTTGATGCTAAATTCTTACCTTCAAAATAAGACAGCTTCTCAGTCCTGTTTCCGTCATAGCTATTATAAAAACAAATTACCCTTCAAACTTGGTATTATGTCCAAATCAAATATTGGCCAACCATTTTACTCATCCCTCTGATTCCCTTTCAGATCCTGACCCTGTGCTTAACACACTTACAGTATACAGGGGTCAGAGCTGGTCGAACCCAGCCCATTTACCAACATGACCACACGCCTCAGCTTTTTATTTGTTTATTTTGCCTGCATATAAAACACTGCCGGAGATGCATGACTTGAAGGACTAAAATATAAAAGAGGCAACAGACTTTGTATCTTGCATCTCATTTACACCACTGTTCTATCACTTTATTATACATAGCTGCTTCTGTGTGAAATGCTGTGAAAAATGTGTCATCCCCTTGTACTCGCCTCCTTTCTTCTCTTGTTAACTGTTTTTTCCCCTTCATCTTCTCCTCCTGCTCTCCCTGTCTCCTAATTTAGCTTCTTAACTCCTTTCCATTCATCCTCCTCCTTTCTCCCTCATTCTCTTCTTTATTCCCTTTTTTTTTTTTTTTTTTTTACACATCAACACCCTTGGTCTCATCTTCCCTCCATCCCTCTGCCCTGGTCGTCTCCCTCACTCTCATCACCTCCCTGCTGTACACTCTTCTCCTCCTGCTCCAAAGGCTTGTGGTCTTGGTTAATAATTGATTCTGGCTGTCACAGTGTGCTGACAAAGACAACAGCAGGGCCATTAAAAGTTCCTCGCTGGTTCTTTCTTCCTGTTTTTTCCCCCCTTCACTTTACAGACAGACAGACAGACACACACACACACTCGTCTCTCTCTCCCTCTCCCTCTGTTTTCTCAATTCGTTCAGCTTTCCTCCCCTCTTCCTCTCCTCCTCGCTGCCTATCCTTATGTTTTGACTTCTCCCTCTCAGACCCTTTTTCTTTCCTTACCTCCCTTGCTTTTTATCCCTCCTTTGCTTGTCCTCCTCCCTCTTTTTACATCTTTTGTCGTCGTCACTCATTTCTATTTCTTCTAAGGGACACTTTACGCAATGTGCTCTTTGATGCATTACAAGCAGATGATGCTATGAATTCTGCAGAAGCACAGTTAAACTGCTATAACAAAGTCACTAACAAACTACGTCATCACACTCATGTCATCACCCATATGGTTCCTCTAAAATGTGGGTAACAAAATAACGGACAAACCGGACTGCAGAGCCACTTCAATGTTACTTGTCATAGATTTTCCAAGCCTGGAGGCTGGAACTTTACTGGAGGAATGAACACCATTTGTCAAGTTATTTTTGATATACAGTAGATATACTGTATATCTAGTTTTGGTGATGATGGTGGAGGGAGCTTTTTATTTGGTTGTTTCAAAATAACCAATAGCTATTTGAATGGGTTAAGATCTGGTGACTGTGATGGATATAATTTGGAAAAGTAACCCACACCAAGGGCTGTCGTGAAGTGGAGACAGGTCTGTAGTACTTGAGTCCGGACTCGGAAATTCCAGTTAGTTTTGACCGAGTCCAGCACAAATTATTCTTTTATTGTAAAGTAACTTCCTCATTCAAGCAAAACCATTGATGAAGTGCACTCATTCAGAAAACAGTTATTAGGTTAATTCAAAATCCTTCTAGAACGGGCATCGAGATTGGTCGCCTGGTAGACACCTGGCTGCATCATATCCCTCAATCATCAGGTATCAATCACACAATGTCAGCAAGTACTTTGTACTTTGAATTCTTCAGGACAAGTAATAAGTTCAAAAATGGGAACATTTCCATTTTATATTTTAAGTAAATAATTTGGCCTAATTTGACCCTTTCTTTCTATGGTGTCTCATTTAAACTCTTTAAAGTCTTAATTTGCACTCAAACTTTTTTGACTTGGACATGAACCTCTTTGGACTCAGTCTTGACTTGGTCTCGACTAGTCCTGGTCTTGGACTTGTCTTGGACTGGAAAAAGGTGTAGATCAGTGGAAGTAAAAGTGTTGCACCCTCTGGCTCCATATGCATGTCTGTTTATTCTTACGTTTTTGCCCTCAGGCCTTCTTCAAATCAATGAATAATGTGATGAATATAGCATGTGATTCACATGACTTAGTCCTAGATATCACAACTTTTGTCACTAGTATTGCTCTAACTCAAAAATGCTAGATCCTACACTTCCCATAATGCAACTAAATTGCTTCTTTTGTTAGACCCTCCATACCTGGCAAATGTTCAGATCTCCACAATCTAGTATGTTACACAGGCTTTCTGTTATATAGTAGTCTTAATTGTAGTAGATGTGGTCTTCAAGACCAAACTGAGGTGACCCTGATGACATCACTATGATATCATTGGCAATATTTTCTCAGATTTGACTGAATTCCTCCAGAGCCATGCATCTGCATCTGTCACAGGCTGAGAACTACTAACCCTGAGTAGTAAACTGTGCTTAACTTATGTAACTTAACGTGTAAAATTTGTGGAGTGTCCCTTAAAGGCCTTACTTAAAGTAAGGAGTTGGCATCAATTTCAAAATCCTTTTTTACGTTTTTCATTTTTATGGTGATTCATTTTCTTGATTTCTGTTGTTTCTCTCTTTTGTTAAATTCCCATTCTCTCACTTGTTCAGCTCTTCTTCCTGCCTCATTTCCTTTTTTTCTTCTGCTTTTCTACCCCCTTGTCTTCATTCCCCCGTTGTTTTCCACATGTCAGAGCAGCACCGAACCAACACACAAACAATACTTTCACATAAACAAACACTCAAAGCACATGTGTAGTTACCTGCAGCACAAACAGTATACACGCTGGATTAAACACACATCTGTCTCTCGTTCTCACACCCAAAGACACACAGACGCACACAAACAAACACACACACACCCAAATGCCATAATGCAGACACAGACACACAAACTTTCATTCACACACTCCCCAAACAGTTCAGGGAGAAGTGTAACAGCACTAATCTGTCACGCTCTGTCTCCCCCATTCATTGCCGGCACTATAATCCAGCACACCTCCGATGTGATCAGCCTCCAATTAGAAATCCATCAAGCCCAAGGTGCGTTTAATTGCCTTGTCGGAGCCGCACTTCCCAAGCCGCCACCCTTCTCCCTCCCAACTCTTTACTTTGCCTCACTCTGTGTGTACTCCTCTAAGTGTACTCCTCCCAGGCAGCAGTATGTAATTTTACATTGACAATGCCACGCTATTGCTGACAAGGGTGTTCATCCATCAAGTGTTTGTACTAACAGATTCAATACCGAGCTCCTCGCAAATGAGCTCATTGATTGATGTAGTGTTGCGCACTAGTGTAATTTACATTATGGCTTCGGTCAGTATGTTTTATATGCAACATTTGTTTTTCTAAAACCAGAATTTCTGGACAATATTTATCACTTAAAGTTAGGATGACAATGCTTTCTCATTATCTTGTAGTATTTGGTTTAGAACTCAAAGATAATATAAAAACATGTGTATTTGGTGCAAATACACACAAGCACACAATCTAAAATGCATTTGTGTTGTACATATCAACATTCAGTGGTTGCTTTCATATAGAATACCAATTTTTATATTGTCTATGCCAAATACTGTATTTGGTGTCGATTAACTGTGAAACATTCTAAGCTTGTCAAAGTTAAAAATACCATAAAGCCACATTATAGCTAGCTGCTTCTGTTAAAGCCACTTCTGTACCAGCTCTTGTACAAACTTTGACAATGCAGGAGGCTGCTCCCAGTGACCATATTACATAAGAAATGGAAACAACCACAACTTACATGATAAAGAAGGGTCTCTAGGGAGTTTTAACCAACAAACCACGCATGCTGGGAAATTATATTTCTGAGAGAATCTACTTTTTTTTTGGCAGGGCTAAAAGCCTTTCTGAGTCCTTAGGCGTCACATAACCTGCACTTTTAACAATGGCCACTTCACCAAAAACCCATGGCACAACCCAGAGGTGGTTCTGGCTGCTTGAATGTAATCCGTAACCCTTTCTGTGTTTACACCCGGTTCATCTACCCTTGATCATAATTGCTTGTAGCTATATCTCTCAGGCTGTCTGTCAGATTAGATGAAGAAGTTGGCCTTGACAATCTGATATGTGAGTAAGATATGCCTCAGGCTGGCTCATTTCTGTGAATAGATCCTTGTTTATTTTTTGCTTTCATCCTGATTAATTGAAGTTGATGAAGTGCATTTGAGATGTTCATCACATCAAATGTGACACATATAAGTGTGTTCACCAGAAATGTAATACTGATTGACACCTTACCTGTCCACATTCACACTTGTTTACAGCAAACCTTGTCAAGTAGTCCAAATGTTGCAGTACCTTGATAGAACATCTTTTTAATCCCCATCTTTTTAATCCAGATCTTAGACAGATCAATCAATACTTAAAACATAAACAAGTCTCTCCCACACCTAAGAAACCCTTAATCTGCTCTATCGTCAAAACATATGAAGCTATAAAAATTTTCCCTTCCCTCCACGTTCGAGCCTCGGCAGGTTCGTGGCTGGTCCTTGGCCTGACCGTGGCTGTAAAAAAATCCCCCGCAATGACGTAGTGAGTGCTGGGCCGACTGGGGACGCCCCTATACGGTGTGTGTTTCCACACCAGTTGCAATCGTTTATCTATCCACCAGGGAGAGCAATGATATGGACGCCAAAACGGTTTACTGGTCTAAAATCAGCTGTTTGATGTGGAGCTACGAGGGAGTGTGCCTCGTAAAGCTACGTTTATCATATTGAGTTGACCAGATTGTGACAATATAATGCTGAAAGATGTTGTAAAACATTGATAGACTGCATATTGCATTCTTGTTTTAATGCTTTAAGGAAGTAGCGATTCAGCTGAGGGAGACACTGATCTGTTATCTCCATGAAAGTTGTGTTATTCAAAAGAACTGCATGTAAATAAAATCAATACTAAGGGAAATGAATAATATGAAGTAAGAAATAGCCTAACTGTGTGCGACACACATCAGTTGACTATATTCTAAAAGATCATGGGTCAGAACCACCCGCCCACTGAAGCGATTGAAATGAGTTGATCTCTTTTTATGGCCGCATGAAAGCTAAACAGAACTGCACGAAAATAAAGAAATATTCAGGGAAATGTCATTGACTTTGACTGGTGCATGTGTAGGAATAAAAAAAACAAATTTTTTCCCTCTCTCCTTTCAGATATGTTTGATCTTACAGTATATAAATGTAATTTTCGGGATACCGGGTTGCAACACAAAGCAATTAAAGGTCTATCATGGAATATTTACTGTAGCCTTAAAAAATGTTTGGCCTCTGGAACTTGTACACAGCATCTCTCCTCTTAATGAAGTCCCTGTGTTCTGTGATCAGTGTTTGTTTTTACACATGACATTAAGGACGTTATGAAAAGAGTGGCTTAATATGAAAAACCCGATCTGAGTTAATACATCAAACGGATCCATGGAACAGTCATCCAAACTACGAGCTAATGGTTTAACACACAAAAAAATCACACCAATTAAGAAACAGTTATACTGGTGACCACGGGGCAGCAGATACCCATCAGGCTGTATGGTGGTTGAAAATACTGCAAAAAGGCTATTCCATCGCCACTTACAAAACCACAGAGAAAAAAATGTGCTGCTTTCAGTCTGTGTGTAGTGCACTGACTGACAACAGGCCCCAGGGGGAAACACCATAACTCAGTTTGCCAAAAGTGTTCTCAGTTATTCCAACATTTTTGGGGGTCTGTCTCTGGTGAGGAAGCTGAGTCATCTTTAACCACCGTCTTGTGAGTCCTTTTTCTCAGCCTAATGAAACATTAGTGCCAGAGAATCATTTTTGAAGTGGCACTGATTATTCATTCTATTCTAAAATTCAAAATTCACAGTTATAAAATGGAGCCTTTTCCAACTTTAAAGCGTTTTGTAGACAGACACATTATCACAAAGACATTATCATCATGGTATGATACATGAAATGACAGAATGTTGATGATGCATGATAAGAGCAGGTCCACATACCAGTTAAGTCCATTGCTGGAGGTGTAATACCTACTGGTCAGGTCCTAGCCAATCCTATAATGGCTCTATTAAAACACATAAGCTCATTAGCGGTTAAGGCCTTTGTAATCTTGAGACACATACTGCCTTTTAACCAGCCTACCAAGACTCAAGAAATCATACACATCTTTCTTCTGGACTTGAAAGCACACAAACCCATCTTAACCAGCTACTTCTAGTCAGACAATAAAACAAAGCTACATGCTTTTTCATCTTGAAAATGTCTTTGAGTCACAATTGGGGTTTTAGAAGAGCTCATTCTTATCTGACATAACAACATGGATTACTTAAAGGACACAAAACAATGGAATAAGATTTACTTATTTATTTTTTTTGCTTATTGCTTATTATTTTTTGCATCTCAACAACAGATAATCATATAGGATGAATGATAAGTAATATTTTGCTTATTAATTGCGTACCACTATATTGACATTATTGTGTACAAATAACAGAAAAATGGTGAAAGAAATGTCCAGGATCCATTAAAAATGTAATGTACTGTTTTCCCAACAGATAACACTACCTGAACCTACCTACCTAAAAAGTCAATTCATTCTAATTGAATGGCCGTGATAAGAGTCTCCTCTTAAGGAGGCAAAAGTAACCCACACGATTGTTGCCACCTTTGAGAGGAAAGAGAGTCCAGAATAGAGGTTGTGGTAGTTCATTAGCTGCAAAATGCTAAATGTACCCGTATATATACGTATAAATGGCAGCAGGAAAATAACACAGAAAATGGAATACAGGTACAGAAACTCATTTTGTGTTAGATCTTTAGTTGAGAGACTGACTGTTTAAATTGGTTTAAAAATGAACAATTCCAACCCCATTAAAGGCTAGATTGTTTTCAGAACCAGCCATCATTTTCACCGTTACTCTGCCTTGCAGCAGTGACAACCCACATTATATTTGTATATTTTCAAATAACTTTTAGTAAACTGGACTTAATCTCAAGACCAAAAAGTCCACAAGTTGCAAGGGAACCCACAACTTAGCAAGAAGATTTTGCCTGTGTCAGTTTATTCCCTTTATCATTTAACAGCTTGAGTCGATAGATCTCTGCATGCATCTCATCAATGGTTAATCCAGCTTAATTAGATTAATTTAAGTTTTCATGAGCTGCTGTGAGGAAAATAGCTTGCAACCGCCACAGAGAATAATATGATATGATAATGATTAGAGAAAGCAGAAACACACAGTCTATTGGATAAAGTGAAACAAATAATTACAGCTAATTATTCAATTAAAAAATGAATTTAGTTGAGAATATAACAATGTCACGTCCTGGTGATCAGTGATGCAAAATTGTGTACATCTAAGGTATTGTCTGTGAGCCCACAGATAATACATTATTTAATAACATTAAATAATAATTTAACCAAGGACATGTTTTAATTAACTCCCTTTTAGAGTAAGATCCAAACACAGAGTGCATCATAAGTTCATGTTCATTTAAAAAGACTAAAGCTCTGTGAAGAAGTAGCGGTGCTTTGAGCTAAATGCTAACATTTGCATTTTACCAGCCTCCCAATGACGATGCTAACATCCTGATGTTAAGCAGGTATGTTATTATTCTCACCATCTTATTTTAGTGTTGCTAACATATGGTGATTAGCATACCTGAGCCAGATGGGAAAGTCATTTGTTTTGGTCAAAACTAATGTATTGAATGAACTAAAATGTTGACCTGATTGGGGCGCTACATAAAAAGTTAAGGGATTGCAAAAAGTGAGGATTCATTCTCTGGGAGCCATGAATGTGTGTAGAAATGTTCATGGCACTCCATTCAACTGTTGATACATTTCAGTCTGGCAAAGGTAGACCGTAGACCGGTTCTATGCCTAGAACCATGCTGCAAACCAATATAGCAAAAGAACAGGACATTTCTTACAAAGACTTTTCCAGCTAGAATTTACTTTTATATTGAAAACACAAAGGGTGAAATGATTTGTTGAATGTGCCAAAAATACAATTCTAGTAAATGGAGCAGAATGTAAAAAAGAAAAATACTGATCATCCCTGGTGTGTGATGTGTGCCACCAATGTCAAGCACAGTTTTCATTTGTCATATGTTCTCATCCAAGCTGCACCACAGGTCCCACTCAGTCAACACATTCAAACTGTCAAGTAAGAGAAAGGAAGCTTTTAAGATAGAAAACCTTGTAGCCTTCACTCCCTCTGATTTTTTATTTATTTATTTATTTTGTTTTTTTATTTATTTTCTCAGTGTCTCTTGTTTGTATTCACGGTGTTTCATTTGCTCTCCACTTCTGCTGTGATTTTCATTCTGTGATCTACAATTAGCAAAACCTGGAAGAGTGTTTGAAAAGCTGATGTCTGTGTCTCCGGGGGTGACTTATGTCATCTTTGCAAAAAGCTCATTGAATTTTTAACAAGAACAATTAGGTATTTGCGAGAAGTCAATGTGGTGCTTTTTTGCTGCAATGCTGTGTTGTAGTGAGTTTGATACTCAAATTCATGCAATCAAATCTGGCTTTTACAATTTGCAGAAAATAATCTGACACATACTGTATGGTCTTTGCTTCCAGCTTTAACTAATGCTGAAAGGATAGAAAATGTGTTGGAAGGACACAAGTACAATTTATAATACAGAGAATAATACACTGTGCAAGGACACCAGAGAATGTAACGAACACAAGAAAAGCTGCATGAGGACTGCTTGTAAGGGGCCAGCTCTACCGTCATGTATCGGCAAGAGCAGTAATGTTTTATACACCTCAGTAATTACACTAAATAACGCTCAGGTCATTAACATTGATATTCGTATTACACCTATTAACAGCCAGAGTGGTTTGCGATAGCTGTAGTTTTATTGTCCACACTGAGCCGTGTGTCTAGTCTTGTAGCTCAGTGGGTAGAACACGGTGCAAACAAAAGCAAGGCAATAGTACATTTCAACAACCAACAAACACAAACGGCATTGGAAAAGAAATGAAGGGCAATATAAAAATATAACATATGCACATTTAAAGAGAATTTAAAATGATAAAATATGACAGAAATAAGATATTTAAAACAAAAAGATGTGACAGGAGAATGAAAATGACAGTGCAGCTATGCACAGTGCAAGATATTTATCATTTGTCCCAAATTTAATTTTATAAAATGTAGTGGCAAACACAAAAGTGTTAAGCCCTGATTTAAGAGTTGGAGCAGAGCTGAATTTGTCCAAGAGGTTGGCCCCAAGAGGTGGTGTCAGGTAAAACAAGGCCTGGACCCATAAGTGCAGTGTAGAGGATTTATTGAACAAAAAAAAAACAAAGAAACTTACAAATGAAGGTGTCCTGATGCAGGCAGGCACACAGAAGATAACCAAACACTCCAAAAAACAAACCACTCTAAAAACCCAGGAGACATGAAAGGGGAAAAAACAACCAGGAAGAAGCAATGGAGGGAAGACGATGAACAGATAAGAGACAACCAACAAAAGTCAAAAAGGGAAGGTCCCAGAGGAGGGAGAGCGAAGGGAGGCAAAAACAGGAGTGCTGGAACAGGCGACTGCGGGGCTCTGGTACTGGGAAATGAGGAACAAGGGGCTGAGGACTGCTGGGCTCGGGAACTTGGGTTGAGGGCAGCGGCGAAGGCGGAACCCCTCTGGTGGCCGGCGGCAAAGGTGACTGACTGACTGCTGGGGGCTAAGAGGCTCCGAGACAGGATGGCAAATCTCATGATCAGTAGTCTCCAGCGAACCTCCATAAGGTGTGTGGCAAAGGCGGGGGTCTCCTTAAGAGACTCACCTTCTGAATCCAATGAGTGAAAAGGCAGCTTAAACTCGGGGAGCTGGGGCTCATGCTTGTGAACAGCATGCTCATGGCTAGCAGGCTGCAGCGGAGACTGCCTGCTAGGTAGGCATGGAGGCTGACTGCTAGCAGGCTGGTGTGCAGGCGGGCTGCTAGCAGACTGACATGGAGACTGGGTGGTGGCAGACTGGAGGTTGACTGGACGGGCTCTGGATTGACATGCCATGGTGGCAACTCGCCCCAAAGGAAAACAGGACCTGCCTGGCAGGCACTACAAGCACCCCCCAGAGCAAGTTGGGTTACCAGAAACCGGTCTGGGGCAGGAGCAGTGTATCTAGCCATAGTCCAATCAGCCTCAACAATTTCCTCAAAACATTCTGCTGGGTCCATTTCCGGTCTGTACATTCTCTCAGGTAAAATGAGGCTTGGAACCAAAAATGCAGTGTAGACGATTTATTCAAGCATGCACAAAGAAGATAAACAAAAAACAGAAACCACTAGAAAAACTCAGGAGACATGAAAAGGTCAAAATCAACCAGGAAGAAGCGATGCAGGGAATGACATGGAAGGAAGACAAGGAACCGACAAGAGACAAACACAGCACAGAGACTAAATGCACAAGGTTACAAGGGTGAAACAAGGGACAGGTGACACAAGGGCTCAGGAACAGGTCAGACACATCAGGGCGGGGCACAAAGGCGCAAAAGACAAGGCAGGAAGTAAAACCAGACATGACAAGGAAGAAATGGAGACTGCAAAATAAAACAGAAAACTGAAGAATAAATATACACAAGAATGAAAACAACGTAACACACAACAGAGAACACAAGAGACAGTTAACAACAAAGAACCGGGGAATAAATTAACACCATAAACAGGAAAAACTATAACAGACAAGCACAATCATAACAGGTGGTGCATAAAAACTAAATGCTGTTTCTTTGTGTTCATTTTGACTCTGGGGACAGTAAGCAGACCTTTCCCAGATGACCTGGGAGGTCTGGGAAGTTCATAACAGAGCAGCAGATCAAAAATGTATTTTGGACCTAAACCATTCAGTGCTTTAAAGCTTTAGTGCGTAACTTTTTTTATATTAGCAGGCGTTACATTCAAGCCATTGCCAAATGAGTTGCTACAAAGCTAATTAAGACTATCAGCTCCACACAACTCTGTATTTCTTAGTATGTAAGATTGTGTTGCCCGGGGACATTAGAGCACAGAAACTTGAGTGATAGTTGATAATAAAATAATTACCTCTTCTGAAGAGTCCATCGTGTTTTTTAATCCTCTGTGTCCTCATTGGCTACTAGCAACTGTGCGGAGGAGGGGTGGGGGTTGTGGGCAATCCCAGTATCATGTGGACACGCGGACAGTGTTGTTGTCATTACTTAGAATTCCTCAAAGCGGCGACAGAAACTATGCACTATAGCTTTAATATGCTTTATTCATCAATCAACCCATCATCCCCTTTTGTGGTCAAAATAATGAAGTGGATAGAGTTTAAGAAGCAGAAGAGTAGATTGTATTTATTTCCCCAGATGCTCATTTGCTGTATGAACAGAATAGCAATGGCTCACATGTTAAGATACCTGTTATACTTCAGAAGGACAGGAAGCTGTAAAAGGCACATAGTATGGCGCCCATGGAGCAGTTTGGCAGTTTGGAGACTTGCTCAAGGGGACCTCGGCAGTGCCCAGGAGGGAACTGGCAGCTACCAGCCAACATTCCATCCATGGTCCGTACATGGACTTGAATCAGCGACCCTCTGGTTCCAGGCCAAGTGGCACGGACTTAGCTACTGCCACCGAGCCTTATAAACTAACAGTATAATTTTAAAGTAAATCACTTAACAGGAAGCGAGTGGAATAATCTGAGAAGTTTCACTTCCCTGGTCTGAGTGAGGACTCGAGCAGCAGCATTCTGTATCAGCTGTAGAGCTTTCTTATCTGAGACCTGTAACGACACAGTTACAGTAGTTAAGCCTACTGAAGATAAACACATGGACACGTTTTTCATAATCCTGAGACGTAAGTCCTTCAGTTTGTGATATTTTCTTAAGGTTAAAGAAGCTGATTTTGTGTCTGCATGTGGATGTTAAAAGTAGGTCAGAGTCCCTGACTACACTAAGATTTCTGTCATGGTTTGTGGTCTTTAACTTTAGCGACTGAAACTGAGCGCTGACTTTTAATTGTTCTTCTTTGGCTCCAAAACTGTTGTTTTTCACTTGAATCTTTTTGATGAACATTTTGGCACGTTCAATCACTGATTTGTTCAATGCACTTACTCAGTGTTGGATGGGACTATAGTCACCTGGTGATATCGTCTTGAAAGTCTGTGTGTATCGTCTGCATAAATATGGTAAGATATTTTGCTGTTTTCAATAGTCTGAGCTAGACACACACAGACAAACACATATACAGGCAATTATACATGGTTAGAAGTTAATGGGGGTTTAATTGTCTGGTGTGAGTGTGTGTGACTGAGAGATTTTACTTGCTTCATGATCTTTGTATGCCGACACCTCTATGACTATACATCCATAGACACAGCTGCTCTCATTAGCAATCCAAACACAAATTAAAGCATGTAGACATGCAGAAAATGCACACACACTAGACACACACACACAAACACACATATTCACACACACACAGCTGCTCTCATTAGCAATCCAAACACAAATTAAAGCATGTAGACATGCGGAAAATGCACGCACACGCGGACACACACACATACTCACCTGCAGAGAGCATCCAACCCCACTAGTTTTTCTCTAATGACAAACAGCAGCAATTAACCACCTGGGAATTCATCTGTTCTACATCATCAGATATAATATGCACATGACACTCCCTATATCACTGTGTTTGTATGATTAATCTTGTAATAGCATATTAAATATCTATATTTTGAAGAAGATGACAACATTATAAAGTTACATCTCTTCCTAACCTGTTACTCAGCTGAGTCTTCATCATTACATTGAGTTTGCCAGCAACCTTCACAAAAGCTAGAGCAGCTTGGCACAGAGCTAATGGGCTGACAGATGAACTCTTGTTCGGCAAGAAATTGCAACAAGAAATATCTCCCCCTAAAACTAAAAATTGTCATTTCTACATTTATTTTAATTAGAAGTTGTGACTTAGAGGCAGGCCAGCCATTACGAATTATGGACAGGGGGACACCATTTTCCAAATTGGGCCCCACATCCACACCCACTCCAGCACCACCTCCACCCCCACCCATTCTTAGCTGGATGGATTGAGTCTTAAACAACCATGTCGATTTATATAGTATGTAAATATGTATCATATAAATACATGAAATTTACATTTTCAGGGACAGGTCAGTGAGTAAGTTGTTCTACTTGGTCCCATTAAAGGGTCAAGCATAGACCTTTGCATGGGCCGAGGTTAACTGTATACCCTTTGACCCCTCCCTTGAGGGCGGGGCAAATTAGAAATATATGTAGGTGTATTTTGGGAATTTGGGGGAAGCCAGGCTAGTTATTTCCACCTGCTTTCAGTCTATATGCAAAGCTAGGCTTAACCTTTTTTCATACTGTTGGGTTGAAGGACTTGTGTGCCCTAAAGTCATGTTATCACTGGGAACAAGCATGACATTGTATTCGTTAAATTTGCAAAAACTAATTTCCAACATTTCACGTTTCTTGTTAAGAAAGATGAAAGTTATAAAAAAGAAATCAAGACTGTGATTGTGATTGCAACAGAAATCTAACCATGGTGTAATTTGCCAGCAAATGACATTTTGTTTTTTGCATGTTTTTCCTTGATAGAAGCTTGCAGTGCTTATAATTTTAGGATGATTTACAATATCAAATTGCTGGCAAATCTTATTACAAACGCTGCCTGTTGTAATGGTTTGGGTATTTTGCTTTGTTTTTGTTCTTCCTTATTTGGTATTTTGGTTCTGTCTTGTCTCCTTGTGCTTGTGTCCTAGTTTCCTCCCCCCGGTCTTGTGTATGTTTCCCTTGAGTGTCTGTATGTTCTGTTTCCTGTTTTATTTTGATACTCTGGTTTTCTGTGCTTTCTAGTATTTAGTTTTACTTCCTGATGTCTTCCACCTGTTTCCCAGCCCTTGTGTCACCAGCCTCTCGTTATCTCATTACTCGTTATCTCATTGTATTTAGTGTGTTTTCACTGTGTTCATGTTCCAGTCATTTGGCTTAGCATTTTTACTTTTCCTTGAGGTCTCTGTTTTCCCTGTGAATTTTTCCTTTTTCACTTTGGACTTTTGTGATTTTTGTTTTGGACATGGTCTTTACATTTTTGTATTCCTTTCTGTATTCCTTGTGTTTTGTGGAATAAATCCTCAATATAACTCTCCTGCCTGCCTGCCTCATCTCTGTGTTTTGGTCCTCATTTCCTCAAACCTTAACACCTGTGGGTAGATGCAGGAATATCTCAAAATGAACTAACACACATAGCTGATTTTGTCATAGCGTATTGGACCTGTGAGTAATTGGCTCCTAATTATTAGGCAGCATTAACCTGGCTGAGATTAGAATGGTTTTAATTACATTTAAAAAAATCAGTGCTCAAACACAGACACAAACGCTCACTGTGGCACTGCTCCACATACCAATGCATCAGACCAGGTTTAATTTGACTTAAGGGCCTGAGGGAATAATTTAGAGTTAGGTTATTCAGCACACATCACACTTCATGTGCTCAAAATAATGAAGCTGATAATCTAATACAAAATTCTTCCCTTTGCCCAGTGGTTATGGGTGGTTGTGCATGTATGAGTGTCTGGATAGGGTTTGAGACAGGGAAGGGTAGATAGTATTTATTTCCCCAGATGCTCATTTATAAACAGCATAGCAGTGGCTCACAGGTTGAGATACAGCAATCCGGGTAAATCTTGCATCTGTGAGTATCTTGTAAACAACTTACCACATCCTGAGGGCAAAACAAGCTTGGAAGAGGGGCTCTCCCTACCTGACAAAAATGTCAAAACATTATACAAAAGCAAAGTGCATTATCATTGTACGGCTATCTGTTGTTCTCTGTCATCCATAGGGAGACCTAAATGTCCCCTCGCCATAAATAGCTTTTCATAAGCATTAAGTGCTATGCAGCAACTTATACTTCAGAAGGACACGAAGCTCATGTAGTCCACCTGCTCATTGCAATGCTGATATTATGCAGAGTGAAGGCTCGTGGGTGAGTATAAACTCCATTAAATATATCATTTGGTGAATGCTTTTAGCCAGTGTGCCTTATATTAATTCTAACATATTTGGGTGATTACTGAATTCTTACTTTATGGTGCTGTAATAAACATTTTATAAAGCTACTTCACCATGTTCAAAAACTCCACAACAGATGTTGTGAAGACACACAGGATTTTTTAAAATAAGCAGTAAATGATTTTTTTTGCACTGAGGTCTTAAAGGGGAACTTTGGTATTTTTCAACATGGACCAAATATCCCCATGTTTTTATGTCTAAGTAAGTAACATCCAGTGTCTGAATTGGACCAAAAAAGGTAACAGTATTCTAATTCAGCAGTTGCATAACATGATCAATTGACCCCCTGAATCAAGACTACAGAAATTTTAGGCTATAACACTGGTCATTAAATAATCAGCTCTGATAAGGTTGTGTGTAAAGCTCCTTTTATATGAAACATGCACACGAGGCCCATGTTTTGTGTCTCTGCTGTAAACTTATATGTACACATATAACATATTCTAATACCCTTCAATGCAATGCAGAAAGCCTGAACTGTGCTTACAAGCCCCCCCCAAACTGTATATTTTGCTTATATTTAAGTTACATTCTAATAACATAAATAAAATGATTTAAAGCCAAAAGAGTTACTGCAGGTTAAGTATTTTTAAAAAGAACAAAGTCAAATTGATAGCATGAATTAGTTATAACATGGCTATCAATGCATGATGTCCAATTAATTGACAGATGATTAATAGTAATTTCTTCCCAACAGACAATCGATACTTAGAAAGTACTTGAAAAAATGATTTAGCTACAGGGGTCTGCTATTATAGAAAGCTTGGCAGGATATTCCTTAGCTGCTTGGTATGATGGACTAGTGTCCACTGTGGTGGCTGATGTGCAATTATACCATCAAAACCCATGCATATGCACAAAGGTGGCTTTAGAATAGCTGTCCACTGTAGTGACCACTATGCGTTAAATGGTTAAGGTGGTACACATTATAGATGTTTGCATGCTAATTATAGCATTTAGCTTGAATCACCACGGTCACAAAACACAGCCACACAGTTTCCAAAAAATTGGGAAGACAAAATGCATTACTTCCTGTGTGTTGGTAGAACTTTTAGAGCAGGCTAAAGTCTCTAGGCTTTCACTCCCTTTCCCATGCTTCATTTTATATTTCTCATCTTTATTTTTCACATCCCCTCTTTGCAGTTTTCTCTCACCTCCATTTTCATCCCCATGTGAATGGAGTTGCAGACAAATGAAGCCTGGATAGTTATGCAAGCGTGAACAATGGAGTGCACCAGTGTTTGTCCAGGTTGCCTTCATTGTAAAGACACCGGCAGCTGCTAATCTGCACATAAACATACACATGCGCCAAAATGCACCCTTGAGCTAATGCACACAATTATCCAGAGACAATGAAAACAAAGTCCTGACCAGATTTATAAGCAGCTTTATTTGACAGTGGCAGATCTTTCTCTATACACCCCTCCTCCTCTCTATCCTTCCCTTCTCTCTCGCCCCGGATATTCTTCCAGAGACAGAGAGTTGGCTTTGGGCTGAAGTGAGACGAAGTCAAATAGGAGAGAAGAGAGAAAGAGAGAAAGGGCGGAAGACCTGATAGGGAGATAAGCGGAGAGCCATAAAAAGCAAGTGGGAGAAGGATTGAGATAAAGAGTGGAGCTGGCTCACCGTATCTCTTTCTCCATGCAGTCTGTTGCAACATCTTGCTGTGGAGGCCATTCCGATTCATTAGTTTGAGCTGTTTGGAACACCAATGCTAATTGGAGCTCTGAATTCATCAACTTTTAGTTGGCACATATATCTGCCTCTGTTTTGCCTCATCAGATCATATCACATTGCAATGCTAAATTAGGCATAATATAATTCTTCACTTCTAAATTGAATATGCATTTATTAAATGTCCTTACCAGCTGCTCAGTGTCACAAGGGGCATGCGGTTACTGCAGCAGTAAAACTCTATAGACTGGTTGCCAGTATTCTGCAAGATTTTCAGTTGTCACAAATCATAAAAGTTAGCTTATGACAATTCTCTTGTAAATTACTTTTTTTGTTTCATAATGTGACATACATAGTTTGAGAGAGCTAGCATCAAGTCAAACAAAATGAATGACAACACAGAATAAAAGAAATGCATGGTAGATGCCATTTTCAATTCATACTGAGTAAAAATTGTTACAGTTTCCAGTTTCACAAAAAACTCAATCAGGGTGTGTTGCCAGTGCAGGTCATTCATGTATTGAGATGCAATATTGCTCTTCTCCAGGTTAATGGAAATTGCAACTCAGGCAGAGAAAGTAAAGACGAGAGTCAAATATGCACTCTTATTCGTAATGTAGGCTATTCATTCAAAGAGAGATAAGTAGTTTGAATTTTTTTCTTAGACTGTCTGCAGTCGACGGAAGAAAGTCGATTGGGGAAACGTTTGGTTATAGCTCTGAGTTCTTGTGTCAGACTCAGACATGATTGTCCTAATTACTTTAAGGTTATTTCAGCGGCTTTTAAGCATTACCAAAGTAGGACAGTCATTCCGGACATGAGATTGCTATTTTTAAGCAGTTTCTGGAAAAGCTCTTCTTCCCTAGACAATCAACAGGTGATATTGACAAGATAAGGTGAATGAGAAGGACATATTTGATGATATAAAACCGATTTATGGTTTTGACAACACTCACACTGTTTCATGACCTTGGCACTGTGAAAGTCCTTAATACAAAAATGACTTTTGTGACCAATGTATAATGTGGAGACATCAATCAAGGATATACATTGGAAAAGATAGAAACAGCATATGTACTATACATTTTACACATATAATTTCACTCATGTCATGGCAATACACCCTGCACATGTTCTATGGTCCGAGGTTTATGAATACTCCCGCTCTCTGCCTTATTCTGCCACTGCTGGAGAAGGTGAAGCTGTAGCCTATGCCATCTCTATCGCCCCCAGTTTGAAGGAATGGCACAAATGCCAAGTCCTACGGGCAGGGAGCAATATTGCAGGAAAATAAAGTAATTGCTGCATGACCAGCGCGAGCCATCTGCTCATAGCTCGGAGTCTGAGGGGGTCAGGCTGCTGAATGGAGGACTGGTCCCTGGAGTAGTAATGTTGAACCACGGTGGGCCTGCATCCTCCACCACTGAATTGGCAAAAACTTGTTTAATTTTTCTGATTCATGGTTTGTCCTAGGTGCTTCCTCTCTTCAGTCACTGTCTAGCTTCCTCCACCGTATGTGCATGTTCAGTTTCTGTTAACAGTTTATGGATTGTTTTGGAGCCGACTTTACACGATGACTTTGCTATTGGCTGTTGAAACAGGTGATGTCTTTTATGTTCTAAAACCAGCCTTCGCAGCTATAAAAATCAGCTGGTTGGAGTCCAACTGAGACGGACCGGTTCAGACTGCTGCAACTTTTCTCTGCGACGTTCTAAAATAGTTTTGTCTCATTGCGAATCTTTGGTCTTAACTGGGCTTTACACACACAATTCAAGTGAACCAAAATGCATAACTTAAAGCTATGAGAAGCAAAGAGAATGTGCACTCCTCTTACAGGTGTGTCTGGGAGTGAGAAATTGAGCACAGGCAGGTCCTGAAGAAAGTCCTTTCTGCCTAAATATCAAGAAGGCTACATACTCCATCAATAGTCTAGCTAAGATTTTTAATTCCCTGACTTGCTGTTAATAACTTTGCTCATCAGGAGCTGTTTAGCCCAAATTGCATAGTGCAGATCACATACCCAACAAACAAAACGCTTGAGAATTGTGACTGGACTGAGACCACTTAGTCTAAAGGGTCTTGGTTTGGTTGTTTTGGTTATTTTAGTGCTGATCCACCAAAAATAAATTGTACTATGGATGGGGTATTAAGTCTGCTTCAACTGGACATTATTTCCCACCAGTTAAAGTTGACAAAAGTAACACTGCTAAGGTGACCTTCAATTCATCGAAATAATCCGTCTTAAGCTTTTGTTTATTAAGACAGCTCAACTGCTTTTCTTAAAGTACGCCAAGTGGGGAAATGAATGCTATGCTCTGTTAGTCCCTTGAAGCCCTATGCTCATTAGAGGTAAGGCAGCAGTGCTAATACAGAGGCACAACCCGTTTGTCATACCTAAGAGCATTTGGAGTTCTTTCAAATGCAAGACAGTTCACATGAATGCTTTTTATTTTTCCACCTTTCTGGAGCCAAACGGGGATACACTGCGTTTTATATATGCCCTGCGTGTGCCACTGCGTCCTACAAGGGACACCGAGTCTTCAGTAAACCCTGTTAAATGTATCAGCTGTATGATGACATTTAACAGCCCTTTGCACTGAGAGTTAATAACCGTGTGTGCCGATTCCACCGAGTGTGGGCAGCATGTACAACTCTGTAATGTCTAAGTGGAGATTTGTTCAGTGGCATCATTGTCACTGCATCGTCGCACTTCTTTGCAGAGAACTGAGATAGACAGTTGTCAGACATTTTGTTCCTTACAACCACCTTTTTGAAAGAGAGATGCTAGTTGAGGCATGTGCCCTTTCTCTTTATTTTTGAATGGCGTATTCAGCTCCCTGCCTCAGCAAAGACAACAGTAATGTAAATCTTGAATCACGCTGTGGAAAGCCCAAAGAGTTAGAGCTCAATAGAGAATCTAATGTACAACAGCTGACGAACAAGGGGGATGGGAGAGCGAAGAGACACTGCAAAGTAGATGAAGGAGGAAACAGAAAATCAGAAACATAGAGGAAAAAAAGAGTTATAGTGAGTGCTTTGAAAATGTGCCCCATGCAGAGTTTGTGATGGGATACTACTGCAAGGAGCACAGTTTATGCAGCAGTCAGACACTGAATCCAATCAGAACCAAGGCTACCAGTGTGGCTTTCAAAAAGCTGATTCTGTCTTTATCAACACATTGTTGAGTTTTTTTTTTCATTAAAGTGACATGGAGTGACTGTCTGGGACATCATTATTATTGTCAGTGCTGAAATACAATCTCTTTGTCATCTCAATCAGGTTTCATGGACACCCATCCATTGTCTTATGTCGACTAAAGTTGAAAGAAAACCCTAACATGAAGCACATTTACTCTCTATTGCATTGAACTTTGATCCAATTTGTATCTTATGCTTAAATGAAAGGTATTCTAAAGTGTCATAGTTATTTATTTCCCCCTCAAATGTTGTACCTTTATTAAGCTGACTAACGTGTAGTTAGGAAAGTAGGGCCTTGGTGGTGGTGTCATTGTTAGTCATTGCACTTTAAATTAGTGAATAGACCAATTATTCCTGCTGTCTGAAGGATGCCAAATTGTATAAAGAAAAAAATTATTACTTCAATAGAAATAAATACAGACAGGTTACAGAACATCAAGCTAAGAAATTACAATACGACTGTATCTGTGGATGGCTAATGGCTACCTATAGTAAGCCTACCATCAAAGTTGTCTAAATTAATGTTTGTTTGTTTTTCCTGAATAGGCGGATCTGTCTTTGCTAATAATATGTTGGATTAATGTTAATTTACATTTTTTACACAAGTTTTGGAGAAGAAATACATAAAAAATTATCAAACAACAGACCCCCAGTTGAAGATCTCTGATCTAAAACATATTATTTATTAAAATAAAATCATTCAAACAATATATAAACGTATTTTTCTCAATAGCAAAAATAGTGAGGGTCACTGCATGGTCTATAGATTTTTATAGTTATGACTCATGTTCATTCGCCAATCAAGATATTGTTCTACTGTGAGTTCAGCAACTTTTTCTGTCACCATATCACCATAACCAACCCAAACAAGCTTACTTACCTTATTTTTAAACCTAATAATATCCTCAACCAAATGTTGTTGTGTGTTGGGTTATGCATGTAACTTGTGCCTAAAGTAGGTAGAATTAATCTAGTCAATAAACCGATGCAGGTTGTAAATCTTGTTCTGCAGACTACATATAACATTTTTTTTTAAATATGTAAAGTGATGTTTTTAATTTTAATTTGCAGCATCCCAAACAGACAAAAACCACAGTCTTTGCCAAAGGGCTGCCACAAACCGGACACAAAGGGAGAAGGGACTTCAAGAGAAAGCAAATGATCACTTTGAAAAATATATGCATATGTTTTACTTTGATGTGACATTTGAACCACTACAAAGACAGAGTTAAACTAATAACTTTAATTTCTAACTGTACCCCTCCCCCCACCCCCCGCTGTGTTGCACTGCACAAATCAGTAAGCTGTTTTCAATAACCTTGGTAGTAAAGTGAAGAGGCCTTGTAGCAAAGTCACACTGTACTGATTTAATTATCTTTGCAGCTGTGTGTGTGTGTGTGTGTGTGTGTGTGTGTGTGTGTGTGTGTGTGTGTGTCTGTCTGTCTCGCTGTCTGTCTGTCTGTCTGTCTGTCTGTCTGTCTGTGGGACATATTTCAGTCCAAGTAAGGATTTTGTCAAGAATTCTTTTTCCAAAGATGGTACTGGATGTGGCTAGATAATGTCACATGCTAATTTGTATATCTGTGAACTTGTTACATACAGTAAGCATTTTCATATAGAAGTGCAACCAGAACTTCTGGGTTCTGTTCTAGTCTAGAAGTGATAAAACCTAATGTATAATCCCATTTAAGTTTGTAACTACGCTTATCACTAAAATCCAGCTTTTGAACAAAGCCTTTCTCAGTAGTATGTCATATGGCTCACTCCATATGTTTAGATCACAGTGGTATTTCTTTGAAACTATCTAATATCATTATTCAATATTTCTGTTTTTTATTGTTGCCTTTGATCAACACAATTTCCAATAAATCCTGGACATTTGCAGTCTAGATGTTATGGCTTGACAGACAAAGTGAGTCCATGAGCGAGCCAGGGCATTGTGGCTAGCTCTGACATGTCTGTCATCAAGCTGTTGTCATTCACTGTTCGTACTTATACGTACCAAAAGTAGTAACCATTACATTTGTATATAACTCACATATTTGTGAGCCAGGACTAGCAGGGCTGCCTCTGATGAGGAAGTCAGGCGACAAGAGTGACAAAGTGTTCGTAGGTAGGAGGTTGGGGTGGGTCATACAATCACAGGACACTGCTGTTTGTCAGAAGTCAACGTTGACGCATTTTAACTTATATTTGTTAAATAACTCACATACTTACTTACATAACAAACATATTCATGTTAGCCCTAACCACGATCTCTTCAAAACCATAACCAAGTAGTTTGGTTACCTAAACCTGTTCTATACTGCAGGGGCTCGCGCAGGCACACTGATTGCTTATGTTGCCTGCTTTTGTCTAATACCTTTGTCTGAAGCTACCTTTGTCCTTTTTACTTTAGGCTTGTTTTTAATGCTCAAGTGGTATTGGTGGTAGATTCGGTATACTTCGGTGGTAACTAGAAGGGCTTTGAAGATGAAATTTGCCATTGTGGGCGGGGCATGCTAGAGATATGTGACTTGCTAGAATGGAAAGCTTGTCAGGTTGAGAAAGTAATGAAGAAGAGCTTTCAACTCTTCCATATAACTATTTATTTATCATTATGTAGGTGAATGCTTTTCATCCAATTGCAAATTTCGGTTAAAATGTGATCTTTTAGCAGGAAAAGACATTCTGAACTCACTGATGGCTTATTGTTGTTATTTTGGCTTATTTTAAAAACCAAGGACAAAGGGTGGAATATGAAAAATCACTAGTGACTGTGTATATGGCATTATCAAGAAGAATGAACTCCTTTGAGTGCACATCAATATACAAAATGCTGCCAGGAGCAACAACTACAGTAGCTGCTTCATCAGATGAATGAGGAAGATTAAAAAAATAATTTAATAGCTCTATCACGCACAGACATACAATGTCTCAATAGTCTCTTTTAACCCAAACTCTCTAAGAATGGGCTGCACATACTGTATTTATAGAAGCTGTTATACCTGAGCAGGACAAAGTGCTATACAATATTTCTCACTTACCCATGCAATCTCTGGTGTTCATTGTTCTGCTCAAGGACACTTCATTTCAATTCAACAATATGATTGTACCGTTGTCTATGTATATACTTTACAGTATAATGGATTAAAATAATTTGCAATACCTGGTACTTTTATCAAGCATAGACACACTTTGATTACTCTAATATTTCATCATATTTCGCTACTCTATATGTTGTATCTGCATCCCTCTTGTAATATTTGTCAGTGGAACAGAGCACACTTGTCCCTAGTTCCTTTTCACTCCTTCCGTATTTATTTACTTTCATGATTTCTTTATGTAAATGTTGGTCAAGAAAGGTGCAAACAGAACATAAAGGTATTTATTTTCTTTTTCTCACCCCTGTCAATCAATTAAAATATTTAATTGTGGTTAATGGTAAGATTAGGCATAGTTAACTTGCAATTAATCGCAAATTAATGCACATTTTGATCTGTTCTGTATGTACTTTAAAAGGAATATTTAATGCTCAAGTGGTAATTGACTCTCGGTATACTCTGGTAGTAACTGAAGGGCTTTGAAACTTAACTTGCCATTGAAAAGACCCTTTTTTTTACCATACCGGTTACATCCTCTTTTAGACTACAGTACCTCTCTCTTTGTATTTGCTCTGGCTATGTTAAGTCAATTAAATTGTACCCTTTTCACAAAACACATGATGCACTACGTATGTCAGAGCTACAGTTCTGACCTATTGATAAATGTCAGTGTCAAATTTGGTCCCCACATATTGAATTCTTTGGATATAGTATATCATCCTCCACTGATTAATAGAATAAGTATTGACATTATAAACCATCAATAAATGTATATTTTGTGGAGTGACATTTGGAACTCGGAGGACTGAAATATGATTGTACTGCTGACCTGAAAATATATATAGCTATATACAGCTGATGTGATCAGCTGATGAGAACAGCTGATGTCATGATTGATAGCCCCAAATGGAACATTAAAGAAATAATGAGTAGTGAATGGCGCGATGCATAAAATTAAAACTACAGGCCTAAACATGCAAAAGGAAAGTGTTTTTTCACTGAACTTATGCTATATATACACTGTCTTGGAGCTGCTCTTTGATGATATCAGAGTTTAGGGTATGATTAGCACCTCTCTTCTGCTCTTTATTGGACTTCTGGGATTGCTCCGTTGCCGGCGGAAATTTTGCTGTATGTGGTTACCTTACTCTTGGATTCATGAGGACTATGGTTAACTGCTCCTCAGATTTCTGCAGGGTATATTGAGACAGCTGTTTTTTCACAACTAAAACAACCTTTAAAAGTTCCACCAAAACAAGGTCCTTCCCAAAGATATTTTGCAGCGGCACATGACTGTGGCACCGTGTGGCGCTTAGCATTTCCCAACACGATTCTGATTGGTTTAAAGACATGCCAATAAACCAAATCACGTTTTTCTCCCATCCTTGAATGCGGTGGACTAGCCAGACGCTCCTCTGCAGCACTGTGGAGGAACACCTGGCAGTGCAAGACTAACACTCCAGACCACAGACAGTATAAAACCAGTGGAGTCGCTCCCCTGCCGGCCATTAGAAAGAATGCAGGTTTAAAGCACTTTCACATTGGCTTCACTTTTCAGACCCTGAGGTTGCAGCTTGGTCATAACAACACAACAACTCTGTATTCTAGCACAATATCATGTATGTAGCCATACAGTTCATATTTAAGACCTCTTTCACAAGATTTATTTCTCAGCTGGAGGGAAGCCTTTTCAACCAAAGAACGTTATCTTAATTACAGCTGATAAAATGGAAAGCGTAATAGGCTTCACTTCTATCTTTGTAGATATTATTATATCATGATACTATTGGCAATATTAATGCTATAATGTGAGGTGTGTTGTTTCTTTCATTAGCTCTTGTTTCTCTTCCTGATATCCATTATTGTTTGAAGATAATGATATTTGGGTTTTTACTTTGCAGTTTTACATGAAATATTGGTTAAGTAAGAAAATGCTATCACAATGCTGTTTTGATAAAGAGATAATTGAATTCTGAAGAGTACATGATGTGTATGGGGGGTTGCTGGCCCTATTAGTGCATCTCATTGAACAGTATGTTCCTGCATCTTGCTTTGGAGTCTATTAAGAGTGATCTACTTGAGCTGTTTGGCAGATTGATGCAAATTGTACCTCCGAATCCATTTGCTGTCAGAGAGAAAGACCGAGATGGTGAGAAATACTCCAGTTTCTAAGCAGAGCTGCCTCACTTTTCTAGTGCCCACTCTTAATTTCACAGTTATGAAAATAATTGAGATCAAATTTTTTAACTAATATACATTTCTATAACGTCCCTCAAACATTACAACAAAGTTTGAATTCAAAACTTTATGATAGCAAAGTTTCCTGTATAAATCATTCCAGTGTGAGCCATGATGTACAAGGTATGCCCTTTAAAAAGTTTTCATATTTGACCTTTAACAACATTAGAACTTTCACAAGACACCCTTCAACATGTACTACTGTATCTCACAGGAAGAGAATATAAATAAAACCAAGGGAATTCAAGTTTGTATGGTTTGACAGAACAATTCATTTATTGTGGTTTAATATTTGCCTTCGAATACAAATGGCAGACAGAAAAAAAGAGCACTGAAGGACAAAGAAACTATCCAATATATGAAATTTGCATTTCAATCAGCACTAATGGTATTATTAGATGTCCGAACAGTGATTATTTCCCCAAATATGTGCTGTCAATGAAAACTCTTAAGACCCTGATATATATGACTAACAGTTGGACAGCTTACAAGTACTTTGTTCTGTTAACATTACTTTGGGGGAACACAAAGGAGGACATGTTGGCATGTGCAATCTGTGCATTTAATGCATGTTGCAGCTGTGTAGAAGCCGTAGGTATTATCTGAGTTAAAGTTACCTTGTACGGATTTCATTGGAGTTTTCTATATTTGAAAGTTACCCTGGGGAGTTCAGATGTATTTCCTTCCCAATAAAACTTTTTTAAAGCCAATTTTTGGAAGAATTTGAAACCAACATTGTTTACATTAACATTTTCTATCTTACAGGCTTCTTCTTCATTGTCTTTGTTGGTGCATTGTCATTTCTTGCAACCTTACTGCCACTAACTGTCCATCAGTGGAATAGTGTGAAACAAGTCCCAGGATAATGTATAACGTCACCCAAGATACTCACAACTCTTGGCTCAAACATGGCTCGAGCACCACTAGTGGTCAAAAACTCCACAAGGTAGGCATAAAAGAAGCTTTGTCTTATAAATTATATTATGTTTATTGTACCATATAAGGTTTTTTCATGTACCATTATTTGCAAATAAATAATAGCAAGCATATGTATGTTAGTACATATGTTATGTACATTATCTATTTGCAATGGCAGAGGCATGACTGACAGCTGTCATTAAAGCTGTCCTGGGGTGGCCTGTAGCTCACCCAGTAGACGTTCGCCCCTATCCTGCAGCGGCGCGGGTTCAAGTCCAACCTGCCGCCCTTTTCTGCGTGTCATCCCCCGTCTCTCTCCCCCTTTACTGTCTATCCACTGTTACTATACAATAAAGGGAAAAGCCCCAAATAATAATCTTTAAAAATAAAAGTAAAGCTGTTCTTCCTCTGCTGTTTGAAGGGTTTTCTACTGGTGATCATCAGTGACAAAGGGCCACTCGCCATCAATCAGTCATTTACAGCCATTAATGAAGTTAATGTTTTTAGTGTGTCTTATAGCACAGTTAATAGGCTGTGGGTAACTGTTTCTGAAACCCAAAATTCCCAGCCTAACAGTTGGCACATTAGATGGTTGAAGAATCGAAAGAAATTGAAAAAAGCACACATGCATCAAATCACCAAAATGCTTGAGGCAAGAGATTCCACAATGTGCTGGCAATTGAGATAACAGGTTCTTGTAACCTCTCCAGGTTGCATCTCTGAGTTAAGGATCCATCCCTAAAGTCAAGTCAGCGAGCTAATGGTCCATCCCTCTCCTGCACAAAAGGCACTTATGGGCTCTAAACCACAAGTGTGCATACGTAGGTTCCTCCTGCTGGGCAGAGGTACTGTATGATGAGGATGTGTAGAGTGTGATGTAAGCTGGTCCGAAGTGTACCCATGACAAACACTTTAGGTATATGTCCTCTACTCAGTTCAAGACCTTTATTTGTCCCCAAGGGGCAATTAATTTTGCTGCAGTAGCAAAGAAGTTGAAGTTACTTAGGTGTCCAAGGTCACGCTGGGAGCTGACAGCATCATTATAAGGGGCTGTTTTTCCTATTTGTATGTATTCTATTTATTCCCATTTGTATATATTGGGGGAAAGTTGTGGGGGTGAGTTATTGTATGGATTGTCTTGAATGACAGCTGTCGGGGGCCAGATTCCACCTGGTGCGTCTGTGCTGTGTTTCAGCGACACCATGGCCGACACCAGCAATCACGGCCACTCAAGACAATGATTGTGATTCCACCAGCGTGGAACGAGGCGTGCAACTGCCCGGGCAAAGAGTGGAAGGGCTGGAGCATCTGGTCACTTTTCAAAATAGTAAAACGTAACAGCATGTGGAGAATGCCAATGGTATATTACATCACTACCCTAGTTTAAAGGTGCAATGACATGAAAATTTCACTTTGAGGTTTTCTAACATTAATATGAGTTCCCGCAGCCTGCCTATGGCCCCCCAGTGGCTAGAAATGGCAATAGGTAAAAATCGAGCTGGGTATTCTGCTCCGCCTTTGAGAAAATGAAAGCTCAGACGGGCCGATCTGGAATCTTGCTCCTTATGAGGTTATAAGGAGCAAGGTTACCTCCCGTTTCTCTGCCCAAAGAATTTGGCCCGCCCATGAGAAAGAGAGAGACATCATGGCTTTCAAACGAGCAAAGTGGCAGCTGGTCAAGATCACACCCCCACCCTTCACCTTGCCTCTCCTCTCTCCTCCTAAATAAAGTTTAAAGCTACAGACACAGAAATAGCACATCCTAACAAAAGCTCATTGTGAGACTGGCTCTAGTTGCTGCCATTCTGCACCAAGGCTGCATTTTGGGAAAGTAACTTCAGATACAGTATTATGGGGCCACTAAGGAATTTAGCAGCATCCAAAAAGTACCATGTCATGGGACCTATAACAACACAGCCACACATCTTTGATCCATGTTGCTCACAACTGGACTAAATGTAAAACAACATTTAACTATGTAGACTACTTACTTTCAATGTAGAAGCACAAACATCCAGGGAAAACGACCAAAACAATGAAATCTACAAATCGGTCAGGAAAAACTCTCCGTTTCTGAGACTCTCCCGGTGTGGTTGGACGCATGGTGGACAAATGAACAGAACCGGAATGCGGCGCATCCTGGTGGCCAAGTGGAATTCCAATTCCATGTCTCCTCATAGTAAAGCAAGAACAGTGAGCAGCAATGTAGGCATTGTTTTCTTAGACACTATTTAAACCCACACAGTTATCAGTCAAAGCATCTGCTTTAAGAAACAATGCACAGTGTACACAACTCACCCCTGCTCTACTCTCTGCCCTGCCCCTACATCAGCTCTCTACTTAATCTGTGATAATCTGTCAATGTCTGGTTAGCTACACTGCTGCTGTTGTGGCTTAGCCAAGTAGCTACTGTACACACACTATCTGTAATGGCAAAGAACGCCTGAAGAACGTCACCCCAACACTCAAACAGAGATGCAGGGGTTCATTGAAACAAATATATGTTTTCCACTTAACTGCGTGGGTTTGTCTACACTGGTCAAGGACAGAATGAGGCACACAAACAGCAAGCGATAGGTGCTTCAATTTTTAATAAGAAAATGAAAGACATGGGATATTTAGTCCTAAAACATGGCAGCCGAGATCCTTTGATGATAATTTGTTTTGTTGTACAAAAACATCTTGCCAGTATAATTTATTCAGAATATGTTGAAAGCTATGATTGATTGCTTGAATACATTTTTATACTGGTTGATATTGTTATTGATCTTTTGGATCACTGAATCAAATCAGCTGTCAGTATGAACACCCAACATTGTAACATTATATACAGCATGTATGACCGAAAAAAAGGAAAAGCATAATAGGTCTTCTTTAAGACAAAGAAAGAAGGTACACAGAGTGAGAGAGGTGGGCTACCACTTCACTGTCATAGAAAAACATAGACTTAAACTTGATAGAAGAAGAGTTGAGGAAAAAAGAGATTAGAAGAGAATTTCTACTGGTTTAATTTACTTATAACTTTATCTTTCTTATCCTGTAATGACCCCGCTGCCTCCTTAATCTCTGTCAGTTCAGTTATGAATATAGACAGACTTTCAATCACAGCCTTAAGCATTAAACAGCAGATAATGTTCATCTACCCAGTGTAGTGATAACAGTGGAGCAGGGGCTCAGACAAAAAGCTTTAACAAACTCAACAGCAATATATTTAGGAAACAGTGCAGTTTTATTGTTATTAGCACTGTCACCTTGTAGTAGAAGTCTTTAGAGGTCTACTCAATCTCGACACAGGATCTGTACAGGGTCGGATTAGTCTTGCTTTGCCAGATCTTCCTCCATAGCGCTGCGGAGGAGGTTTCAGAGTTTAAAATTCTAACACAAACAAAACGTAAGGAGTGGACATCTGGCTGAATTACCGACGGCAACGGAGCAATCCCAGAAGTTGAACGTCGTGGATATAGACTAGGTTTGGATTCACTGGTTTATACGGCCAACTGGGTCTGGGTTGAGTCCCATTCTATTACTGCAGATCCCAGGTCTGTTTAAAATTAAGTGTAATACATGAGTTACTGATCATGATAGAAATGCGTGTGTTCTTTGCTTGCGTGCGTGCGTGCGTGCGTGCGTGCGTGCGTAACTGGAGTATCTTGAACACAGCCAGAAGAAGAAGAGAAACAAACTGTTCAACAGGCACACACGTAGCAAACCGATATGTCAACTTTAACTTTAACTGTTAACTACCCTGGAGTTCTCGCAAGAGCCCAATTTGAATTGACTCAGTGAGTTACTCTGGTATTGAGTAATGCTGCTCATTAACTATGCCCTTGTAGGCGAGCTGCACCAATCACATCAGTGTATCTGATATAGGCGGGCCAGAGGCGAGCTAAACAGATGACGACAGTTTAATCTACCAGTAAACCGTCTGGGTTCGTGGTATAGTGTTGGATTTTCTCCAGCCAAATCTTTGGCAGTCCAATCAGCGACCATTGGGAGTGGCTGAGAACAATGATGTTGAGGTTGTGTGCTAGCTGTAACGGCAGCGGAAAAATTCAGTCCGTTGTGGCAACGCTGCCAAATATCCAGATGTTAAAGCTTGAGCAAGAACAATCTTTGTTGAGTTTTTTTTGGTGGCCATGATGTTGTGACCCTCATCCCCACGGGGTTCGGGAAAAGTTTGATTTTCCAGCTAGCTCCGTTAGTGGTAAAGGAGTTGGCTAAGGCGAACACTAGCGATGCTAAGCCAACGTCACAACCAATCATTAGCGATTGGTCATGGTAGATCCAGAGTAGCTCTGGGCAGATCCAATCGTTTTAAACTCCAAAAGAGTACCAGCCTTCAAGGAAGTTAACACTTTAATCACGTCAATGGAGAGTGGCCAGACTCTCTGTCCAAATGAAAAGTACCAGAGTCTGGTAGGACCAGGCTAACATAGTACAGAAGTGGCTTCATGATTTGCTACAATGTGTCTTTCCTATATAGGTTTTGCTCCTTAACAGTCTGCCTCAAACTGAAGCATAGTGAGCTGACTCACTCCATCCTGTTCTTCCTTCTCCCACTCACTGTCTCTTTTATATATCTGGCTTTCTTCTCTGATGTCTAGTGAAGTGATAGCGAGCCTATGTCAAGACTAAAGCATTCTGTAGAATCGTAATCACCATGCTTTGTTGCTCTCCTTTTTCATGCAACATTTGTGTACTGAGTCTGTGTGAGATTCTGTATAATTGAACTGAACAAAGTTGCCAGGCTGTGGATCATTACAATTTTGCACTCACATTTTTTCAACACTGAGTTGACTTTTTTCCAACTTCACACTGTCAGTACAGCAGATGTCAATGTGGACTAAACTGTGGATCACTTTTTGTTGCTTTGACACATAATTAATTCAATAAACATATCTTGCAGGGCACCATTCAAGAGTCCAGTGATTTCCTTGTCTAATATAATCTATGTTGCTTCCTATTGAAGCGTTACAACAGTTGTTTCAGCTATGCACTGGTATCGCGGTGTATGAAAAAATCATATAATACAGGAAATTAAAACCTGTACTGGTTCATCAGGTATACCACCCACCCACACACAATACATGCTGGATGTTGAGGACTTCCAGGGATGGATCAGGCATGGAAAGAGGTTCTTTCCTAGGTTTTTGTTACAGACAACATACGATGTGATGTGGATGAGAACTAGTCAATTGCAGAAGACAGGGTTTACTAGCACTGCAGTACATAGATATCTGCAGCTATCTAATACATGCATGTATAGTGAATATATGTACAGTATGTGTTTGCTCAAATGTGATTACTGATGTGTGGAGCTGCACGCTGGTACAATAAACAATGTGAGGAGTATAAAAAAGTGAGCTCAATATAGAGAAATTTGTGTTACCAATTATTAAAAAAAACCTGTAAATTAAAAGGTCATATTCAAAGGCCATGTCAGATAATAAGTCTTTTACTACTTTAGCAAGCCTGATCCAGTCCTGGGGAGAAGTATTATAATAAAGCAGGCAGTTTCCAATACATCGCAGTGCACCAGAGAAAGTTTATATAAGTGGAACATTTGCTAGATTGCATAGGGAATCACAAATAAAGTTTGAAACAACTGAAGAACATTCCGGTTTTAAAGTAAAACCACTCTACTGGGCTGAATATCTGACACATTCACAATGATGAAGACAAATAATGTATTTGTTGGGGACTATTTTCAGCTGGGGATTAATACACACACTGTGTGTGTGTGTGTGTGTGTGTGTCAGTCAGTCAGTCGGTCAGAATTTACAAAAATTCTTGGGTAAAACCATCAATGTTCCAGCACTGCAATAGTAATTCTGATCTCTTCTCACACCTGCTTTCTAATACACCAGAAGTCGTCATTAAATACCAACCACTCCTAAACACCATCTCAGAGCTTGGCTATAGGTGCTGACTATTTGTTTTCATATTTTGCAGCCTAGGACACACACGTAGGCTTGTTGTAAAAGGGCTAGGTCAGCTTGGTTTGTCCAAAAGAGGGCTAAATAAATAAAAAAAATAAGCAAAATTACTGTGCTCTGTCGGCTATCAAAGGCAGCCGCCTATGCTTAATAGTATGAAGACCTTCTGTAAAATGTGTGTGTGTGTTTGCGCACATGCATGCACGTGTTTGTGTGTGTTTATGCATAATAGCATTGAGATAGTTTGTGAGTTGTATATATGATAAATATTGAGTTCATTGTACATGAGTTATGGAGAAGGGGTAGGACCATATGACTGTATGTGTCTTGTATATTGAGACTTTGCTATATGATTACTGTTATTTTTTATTAAATACTGATTATTTGATAATACAAAACATCACCATCCTTATCATTCAAATTGGTTGGCGGTAAGACAACTCTCCCTATCATTTTACAATTTAAAGTGTTTTAAACCCCCACAGAGAGAGTGCACATGCATATTATCTCACTTGTTTTGGATCAAATATAAGGTGATGACACATCTTGACAACTCCATTAGTAATGGCATACTATCTTGGTTTTGTTTCTTTGTGCTGTCATTGACAGTAATGGTTTAATGGTGTGTTACAATTTGTTTTTATGCTCTATAGGCCATGCTTTGCACAATAATGGTCTGTCGGTCAAACACTCTGCATGGGGCCATGCAAAAAGTCTCTCTCATTTATTTTATCTTTTACCTTGTCTCTCTCGTTCCTCTTTCTCTCTGGAAATGTGAATGTTTTGGGGCTTACGATGTTCTGGCCTCTCCCCTTTAAGCCTCTTTGAAAAACTCTAAATGTGTCGCTCATATCACAGCATAGAAGCTGAGTTTATTAGTAATGCCAGCCTTGTTGTCGTTCGGCGCCGAATGAATAAGAGGCTTGCAGGGGAGGCTTATCTGTCAGGGTGCACACACACACAAGAACAGACGCACAGCACAACACAGGAACACACAATCAATACAAAAAAAGCAAATATGTCTCTACACACACAAAGCCCAGGTGAGCATGCATGTAAGCACAGATAGTAACACATGACACACATATAACACACTAATTAACATACATACACACAAGCTGTCTTTGGTCATGCTGAAGTGTAAACAAGTAAAAGAGGGTTTAAGAGTGATTGTGGCCTTGTCTTGTTAGGTGCTGCATGAATAAGAGGCTTGCAGTGAAGGCTTATCTGTTTGTCAGTGTGCACACTCTCTCTCTCTTGCTCTCTCTCTCTGTCTCTCTCTCTCTCTCTCACACACACACACACACACACACACACACACACACACACACACTATCTACACACTGTTAGGAGCCTTATCTGAGTCAGGTTAGATAACATTGCGAGGCAGAGAGTAAGGAGCACCTGGCTTAGGAAACTACTCACACAGTCAAAGACACACACACACACACACACACATGCATAGTTACCTAGGTTACAGAGCAGATGTTATAACCTGAAGCAAAGTCACAGGACAAAGCGAAGATGACTAACAACGTTGTTTGCCTGGTGCTATGCATCAACAAAGAAAGGCATATGCTACAGTTGAGTGATAATGAGAGGAATGTTTGGAGAGAAAGGCATCACGCTCAGGTGAAAGCAATCGGTGTACAAAACTGGCAGCAGTTAAAGGTCAACTGCAATTGGTTACTATAAAAAATAAAATGACATAATATAATCTAGTTTTGCTCATGCTACATTTGAAACTGTGTTAAAGTAGTTTAAAGTAGTAGATTTTTTGCTTAGACGTCGGTGTATAGGTTTCAACTTATTTGGTCAAATTGAATATGCAGAAAAAAGAAGTGTTCTCCATGGTACTCACTGATACTGTCAGTACTGGTCATTTGATTCGTGCAATATTTTGTGTGGGAGAAAAGTAGTTTGTACTTCACTCTGGTTTCTAGTAATAAAAGTCAGATTTATTTTTCCATAAACAATGTTAGGCGAACGTTTGTCAGTCAGTCCCTGCCATGAGTAACCTCGACATAGAAGTCTAAAGCTTAGACACCGCTTCCAAATATAATATATCCAAAAACATGGAAATAAAATGGAAAAATACAGAATGCACAATAGCTGCATAGTTTGTATTCCTTTGTAAAAAAAATGAGGAGACTTCAAATTTCAGTTTGAGTTAAAAGTGTGATATGTTTATTTAACATGAGTGCTCTATAATGTAGGCTTTTGGCTAAGAAGCTGCAAAGATAATTGCAAGGTCCTGCCTTATTGTGTGTGTGTGTGTGTGTGTGTGTGGTGGTGTTGTGTCCATGCTTCATGCTTTAGTATGGAGAGAAAATGTTTCTCAGCCTTATTATTTTAGAAGAAAGCTGACTGTGTCAGTGCTGTCAAAACGTTGGCTGCTAATGAACCTCATACTGTATCTGTAGATGCTTCATGCACTATAAATAATTCAACAGCATAAAAGACCAACTTTCCAGTGGAGGAATTTGTTTCATATAGTTGCAGCTTAACAGATAAACGCTTTATTTGATTTGATATTTGTTTCTGTCAATACTAGAACATAAGGAGGGCCATCCTTTAGTCAGAGGTGATGATATCTGTTCTAAAAAAAAGATTTGTCTTAACCTATTTTAGTCACCAGCTCCAACTGTTTTCATCACTTGAAGACACACACTGCATTATTGGCTAATAAACATATTTTAGCAATACAGTCAGTGCTACCTGCAAATCATTTAAATGATTCACCATATAGTTATAGGGCTGTGACCGAGTTATTATTTTGTCCTCTATGGGGTGAAGCTTGCATCATATAACAGTAACTTGTCAGTAAAAGTGTTAGCTTCAAGCAGCTGAGCAAATGATCTGCTACTGTGGACACAATGATAACAGTAGAAGACAATAGTGTTCCTGACAGCTGGTGCAATTCTCTCTTACACCAAGCATACTGATGTTTGATAGTTTCTAAGTTTCAGTTTAGTGCTGTGCTGTCTGTTTCAAGTCATTCATTGTTGAAAAGCAGTTGTGCACTGTTGAAGTGTTTCTAGCGCTGTCCTTGGTGCTGAACAGCTCTTATCCGGCATCTAAAATGAGCGTGCAGCACATATTCATTGCAGATGTAAAACCTCAATCCTTCTTTGCACATCAGATCTCTCTGCTGGCATATTGTCCAAGATGCTTAAATTACCTCTAGTTTTAAGTGCCCGGATAGCTCAGTTGGTAGAGGGCCCCTGCTGTATATAGAGGTTTACTCCTTGACGCAGTGGGCCCGGGTGCGGCCTGTGGCCCTTTGCTGCATTTCCCTTCTCTCTCCACTTTCATGTCTTCATCTGTCCTGTTAAATAAAGGCCTAAAATACCCCAAAATATGCTTAAAAAAATTTAATGAGGGTGAACTCCCATTAACTTGAGTTCCACAACAAGATCAAATAAGGCCAGTGAGTGATTACTCATTAGTCTGGCTTCCATGTTAATAATGTGGAGTTTTGCCTAAAAATGTCAGTTTATTTGTTTTCCATGGTTTTGGTAATTATCTGAGTATTTGATAAAAACAAATATTATCAGTATTCCTAACAGTTATGTACTACCATGAAAGCATTATGGCTACAGGCTAGAATGAAACTGTGTAATCAGAAGCACCCTAAAGGAAAATTTCAGAATGAAATTTTATTTCTTCCATTTCCACTCACCATATTCTGAGTTGTATGCATGAGATCATCATGTAATCGATATATACATTGACCGCAGTGATGAAACCAAATCTTCAAGCCTCATCATTACATGAAACATTTTGGTCGATTTGGTGATTTTCAATGGGATACTTCTCTTATTACAACCAACATTAAGATAACTTCCAATCTTAGGATTTACGTGATTAAGACTAAGATGATCCCAAAATCCATGTAATAAACCCTTTTATTTTAAGTGGTTTCCCCAAAGCATCGTAACTTGTAACGAGTGCCTCCAACCCACTTGTTGGAGGACTGTTTCTGCCCTCATGTTTCTCCTCTACCTGTGTTTCATCATTTCTCCTTGCTGGTATGCAACCTTCCTAATTTTCCGTTTCAGTTTCCACATGTTTTATGAAATAATGACAGAATGACATTGAAAACTGATGACAAGCATATTTATTAAACATGTAGAAACTGTCACTGCTTGATTTTTAATATTCTTAAGAAAAACAACTGCCTGGAGGAGCATTTTAATTGATCAAAGTGTACTCTCTTAAACTGACTTCCACCCAGTTACATGAATCATAAAGGCAGCAAGCTTATAGCTGTTGGCTGTTGACTTCATCTTATGCTTCAGTATCATACTGAGAGACTGTCCTTCCCCAAGAAAAACACCCCACAGCTTGTTGGCACAAACAGCTCTTATGATCCATATTTACGTTCATAGTGGCCGTAGTAATAATTCAATTCAATTAATTTCAATAATGATGGGAGCAAAAGAGATAGTCGGTAGTCGGAGATAGACGGCTGTTTGTGTCCAGTGTGAAACCAAAAGTCAGCTTTGACTTATTTTAACTTTAGTTCAAATTTAAGTAAAGTTTAGTTAACTTGTAAGTTCAGTTGTGTACATAACATAACATGTCACATTTTACATCACGTACAGTATACTACTAAGAACTATGTCACCTACTTAAGTAATTTCAGTTTTGTAACAAATGAACATATTTTAAAGGTCCTATGACATGCTACTTTTTGGATGCTTTTATATAGGCCTTTGTGGTCCGCTAATGCTGTATCTAAAGTCTCTTTCCCAAAATTCATCCTTCCAGAATTACAGTCACTAGAGTCAGTCCCACAATGAGCTTTCCTTAGGATGTGCCATTTCTTTGTCTGTAGCTTTAAATGACATTGAGGAGGAAAGACGGGGGGCAAGGTGGAGGCTGGGGGTGTGACCAACTGCCATGCTTTGCTTGTTTGCAAGCCATGATGTCTCTCTCACAAGGGTGGGTCATATTCTCTGGGCGGGCAAAGCAGAAAAAGTGGAGGTAACCTTACCTGTTATGACATCATAAGGGGAGGCCAGATTGGCCTATCTGTGCTTTCATTTTCTCAAAGGTAGAGCAGGATACCCAGGGCTTGGGTAGGCTGGGGGCATGAATAATAATAATAATATAATAATAATAATATTAATAATAATAATAATAATAATAATGTTAAAAAACCTCATAAAGTGAAATTGTCATGCCTTGGGACCTTTAAAACAAACTATGATCATTTCCTAAACATGACAGAATAGTTTGTCTGCCTAAACCTAACCAAATGTTACCCACATATGATCATTACATTTGGGTTTGAGGTTGTGTTGATCTGCTGCCACCGCTAGGGACACTTGTTTAGGAAATGCTCCTCGGGGTTGTATTAGAGGGTAGGAGCAAACAATCTATGTGGTCTTATAGGTTAGATGACTTGTTTCATACTGAAAAATTTGAAAATAAAAGGTTTCTATTGTGTGATTTTCTTTGTGAGTTATGTTCTTTCAGTATAATAGATAATATATTGTTCAATATGTGAAGTTACTGTGTGCAGTGTACTGTGTACAGTTAAGTGTGTTTAGGTGAGTTTTGTGTAAGCTACAATTATATCAAGTGTAAGATTCATGTATGTGTTATAGTAAATGCAGTCCAAGACTGTTACTGTTGATGTTGTGTGCCTTACTGTTTTACATTTTAATACATTTTAGTGAATGTAAAACACTAATACAACAGTTGATCTCTACAGATGTGTATTGCTATAAGTCTTTAGCTTACTGAATAGCTCAAAGGCCAGTATTGTTTCCCTGAACATTTCAGAGCAATTAGATGTCCTTAAGGTTATATCAGAGGCCATTACACCCCACAGAGGGGAAAAAAGAATGTGTAGTTAATAGACGCAATGGAAATATTCCTGGATTGAGGGTTTAAGGCATTGCTGACTGTGTACTGTCCTCACCACTCATCTGTGTGCAAAAGGATTTCAGCCAATATGACCTGCTTCCGTCTGCAATAGCCATAACAGCTAATCAATAGTCTGATCCATGGTGACAGAAGGCTGAAGCTTCAGCAGCTTATGTTGATACTGACAGTGCCTTTGTGCTCCCATCTTCAGCTGTAACATCAGTGGATAAAGTTATGACACAGGTTTAGTGTTTTCAACTTCAGTGGCAGCCAATTCTACGAGAATAGTGTAATAGTGAGAATAGTGCGAGCAAGTGAAGATAATTTAAAATATTAGCTCTAAAGAGTCCGGGTTGACAACTGCAAATGTTTCGTAACATGTCCAGGCAATATTGGTAAAGCTTTATAAGATTCATCATGATGTTATTGCAGGTGAAGAGTGTTCTAAAAGGCTGGTATGTTGAAGCAAATGTCTTGCAATGATGACATTGTAGAACGTTTTCACAACCTTACAGATCAGAATCGGTTACTGGATGTCTACCTTTCTGCTCACGGATTCAAGTGTCACTGAGGGGGTTTCTACCCAACCATCCAATTATTTCAGTCTTACCGCTGTTTCCAACATGGTCCCTGTATGGTCAGACAATCAATGCACTGATCAGCACCAATGGAAGCCTACAGTTTTAGTGGCTTAGTGTATCAAGAGCATTCGTCAGTGACCGGTTGTGACACTGTGCTTGTTAAGGACAAACCCCTTGTTATAATCATATAAAATGTAGGATTGAATGATTTTGGGTTTTTCAGAGAGGACATGATTTTCAACAAATCTCTAGTGATCTATTTGTGGAACCAAGACACCATTGCAAGGATTTCTTTCCACCCAAATAGGGGTACATTCTAGAAAACTAGGGTTTGAGGATTAAGTATGTGCTGAGAGTCTACTTTAAAGTCAGCTATTGTCTGGAGAGGAATTTCCTGAGCCATGTCTGTCCCATACATTTCCCTCTAATAGGTCGCTCCATGTGTGTGAGCAGAATTCCAAGCAATAAACTCCTGGTATATATATTTCACATTTCTAAATTGATTTGTTGAAGCTCCTTAAAATACCATGGGTTAATTCTTATTTAGGATAGATGTCCCTTCCTCTGTTAGCTTTATTGGATTATCAATAACTAAACTGACAAGATTAACCAGTAACCAATAATCATAATCCCTATTTTTCCAGACCATCTGGTGGCACTAGATGAAAAGTCATGGGAGCACCAAAAGTCAGTAGGATGCATGTCTCTGGCAACCATGTATGTTGTACAAAATGTCATTAAACTGAACTTAGTTTGACTAAATGGATGTAGACTGTTGGGATTAAGTCTGCCATTGACCATTCTTCTCTAACCTTCCTTATATATGTTTTTATTTTGAAAGGCACTGGTGCTGCATCCGGGGCTAAGCACTGCCAAAGATGACTGGGATTGGTTTGTCACTTTTTTCTATGACACTGTAAAACAATAAAAAAAGAAATAACATTAATTGCTCCCAAATGTCCCTTAACCATAACAAAGTGGTGTGCTAGGATTAATTATATCATTGAAACACAACTTGAAAAAATTGATTTGGCTTTACATTGTTAACCAATAGTCTATTGCCCACATTTGTAATTGCTTAGCTAACAAATGAATAGTGATTACAGTAGGGAGCTATCCTATCAGCCACCTGCCAATGTCTCATTGACTTTAACAGCTGTTAAGAGCTAATCTATAAACTGATTGGCAGCAACAATAGCCTGAAGGTTATTAGCCCAGGTTTATTGTCAAGACCAATCTTTCTGTGGTGCTGAGGTAACACTGGCCACATGTTGCAGAACTACGTTCAGCTTAAGTAAGGCCACATGTTTATAGAGAAATAAGATGAAAGTTAAAAAAATATTAATGAGAAATAGGGCTGCACAATATTAGGAAAACAGTGATTATTATGATTGATATTGCCTTTAACAAATATTTCGCCCCTCTGTGATTTGGATATTGCACTAGTTCATATTGAGATTTCAATAAAATTGCGATTAATTGTGCAGCCCTAATGAGAAATCCATTATCTTGCTGTTCCCCCACTCACTATCACTATGAACCAAAAAATATCAAATTGAATCAATCCCATCAAAATACCACTTATCACAATTTTATTTATACTGCATTTGATAGCTATTAGTCACTCTGCTGTGTTGTTTTTGTTTTATTGAATTATTGATTGACTGGTGACAAACAGGCGGCTTACCAAAACTTTAAAGGTTAATGCAACACTATGGGGGAAATCGCCGGTCTGTGTTATCCCGTAACTGACAACAGAAAGGTTTACAATCACAAACAATAATTGTAAAGAGATCAAAAATAATTAAGACCCACAAATGTATTTCACTTTCTAATTTTATGAGTGAGTGATTCAAACAAATTTGAACGTATTTACAAAGCACTAGGATCATAGCTATTCCCTTTGCTAGGAAACATTTCTTTACTTTACCGTCCTGAACCAGGGGCCCAAAGCAGACCACTTGTCAGAACCACCACTGCAGAAACCGCATATCTCTATTTTTAGTTTTTATGCCACAGAGAGCTGAACCTCAGATGATAGCAGAGGCATCAGCTCAATAAACTTCTGTGAAGTCCTGAATCTGACATCGGTTCCAACCTTAACATTAAAAAAAAAAAAAATCCACCTTAAAAAAACTAACAAATTGTATTATTAGACCATCAAACATCATTTGCATTTCTTTAAATCATTGCCTTTCATTATCATGTAAAAATCACACCTTGCAATACCTATTTGGAGGCACATTTGGTATTTGCAAAGCTGCCAATGGAAAATGATAAATAAAACTTCTTAATTGAAAACAAAATAAAAGAATCTGTTGTACCTCTCCTTTTAGCCATCTTGCCCTGAAACCATTACAATATTCTGTTGCAGAGAGAGAGAGAGAGAGAGAGAGAGAGAGAGAGAGAGAAAGAGAGAGACAGAGAAACGTCATCTCAAAAGCCAGATTAGAAAGGGTTGAGAGGGGAGTTGATATATAGCCTATCTGGTTTTTACGGTAGTGTACAGTTCCAAATGGGCCCGAAGAGGATGGCAGCCGCACTTTTCTTCTTCTTTCAATTTCTAACAGGCTCTAGTTTTATCGACGATGTGCGTTATGAATGCCAAACAGGGACTGCAAAGAAGACTCAAAGCACCCTCACTGACAAGTGATAGGGTCGTTAATTTAAATCTACATTCAAAAAGCTGTTTTGTATGAGTTAAATGTGAGCTAATGCACAGTCCAGCTGCACGCAGAGTGTAGGCTGCCACAGAGCCCAACACAGGGACTGAGAGGGGTTTCAACAACTTCCATGCTGCAAGCTTAAAGTCGCACCAAGCGCGACAGGGTTATCAAGGTGCAGTCCGGAAATATGTCGATTTTTGCTTCAAAATAAGGGCATGCGTAGGTATTAGTCGTGTTTATGAAGACTGTCCTATACAGTACACCTACATGTTTTTGTTCGGAAAGGCAAGGTAGGGTCATCACATCCACCTACATCTTTCTCTGTCTTGCTTGCTCGTTCTTTCTCTCTCTTCTGTTGATGATGCATGCTGAAAGCAAGGCTTATGGGAAACTTGGATGGGTCATATGCCTAATCTATAAAGAAAGTCATCCCTAGGTGATTGTTTAATACAATGACTTAATGATCTAAGGCATTGCTTTTTGAGTATTTTTGGTGACATGAGAGCTATAAACTGCCTTAACATCAGTTGTTTTATCAGAGGGTTGTATTTTTATAAGTTATATCATTTGACCTGGTACATAGGTAAACACAGGTAAGGTATGTAAGGAATAGCATCAGAGCCCAACATGCACTTTTGAAACAAGCCAAACATGTATTTGACACGGAATAAAGTGGTCCTATAATTATTATTATTATGTACAATTAATTTGTGGTATTTGCATTGCAATGTAGTGGAGCATTTTCCTCAACATATTTGCAATTAATTACATTCCCACATAGCTTTAGCCTGCATACAGAGACCCAATAATGTGCCCCCTGATGTGACATTAGTGCAAATATAATGCATGATTATAGAGAAGTGGTGACCAATATATGGGTTTTATTTTGAAAACCGCTCCAGGAAGTCTTACTCCACGATTTCATCAAACCTGACAGATGTCATGCCGGCTGCGCTATATGGATTAACGGTGCGGGAGAAGCGCCCGGTGCGGAGGATTGCGGATCAGCGGGACTGTACCGTTAAGATTCCAGTGTAAATCACCGGAACACAGCTTTTTCTGCGACGTTACCGGGTCTTTATGTAATTGTATTCAAATCTATGGTGTTGTATTATTTTCTTTTGTATTCAATCAAGCTACTCCAGACTGCAGAGGAGACGCACAGAGTCGAGTTAACAGAGGGTGAACGACGTAAGCAGAGACTCAGAGAGAGAGAGAGAGAGAGAGAGAGAGAGAGAGAAAAGCTCGCCACGGTGAAGTTGATATCCAAAAATCCGTCATGAAGGTGTAACGTCTCCAACAAAGCAGGGAAGCTACTACTGTGGATTTTTAGGAATGTTTGAGAAACTCTGCCTAACCCGCCAAAATGTTTCACTGGAGGAATAATTAGACTTTAGAGCCCTTTTGCCTGGGATATTTTTTCCTTGTAGTGGAATTCTTCAAATTTCACCTGCACGAGGACAGCGACCGGTGGGAAAGGAGGAGGAAGGGAGAGGAGGCACTGCCGAGAAGAAGAGGAGAAAAAAGATTAAAAAAAAAAAAAAAGAGGCGGTTGAAGGTGGAATCATTTCAGTTTCTTTCTGATGGGATTCTTCCCTCACCCCGCGGATGGAGGGATGAAACCGGGAGAAAAAGACGGGGAGAGAGAGAAAGGGAGAAGAGGAGGATGTAGTCGTCAGGCGATGTGAGAATATAAAACGGACGCACCCCTCTGGAAGACAGGATTGAACTATAAACCTTCACGGAATTTACAGCCGGCCAAAGGATATTACACATTCACCTCGATATATACATATATGGGGCATGTTCTCTTATCTGGAACCTATCTGTATGGAGTTACAACAAGAATCACCGCAGCCGTTCAAATAATGGGGTTGGAAAAGATAATTGCGTCCTGATACCCAGTGAACGAAGGGACCGTAACATCCGTAAAGAGGTAAAGTTTAAACTCGTTATTGTCTCTTCTATACGTGCAAAAGGACGGCTCAGTTTTCTTCTCCCCCTGTCTATCTTTATCTCTCTCTTTCTTCTAATGCTTTCTTTCTGACTGCGTCTATTGGAGCAGAGGAATGGTGGTTGAAAAGGGGGTAGAAAAGGGACAGAGGTACAGTTATTTCTGGATCTCCTTGTAGACATTTAGTCTGGATGCTGAAATAGGGCGGGAGGGGGGCAGAGAGGTGGATGTGGATAGCGTGAAGGTGCTGGAAAACCTGCACTGAGTACATTGCAAGGTCAAAATTGAGCTCGGTGTAAGTTATAGAAGGTGTGTGTGTGTGTGTGAGTGTGAATGAGTGTGTGTGTGTGTGTGTGTGAGAGAGAGAGAGAGAGAGAGAGAGTGTGTGTGTGTGTGTGTGTGTGTGTGTGTGTGTGTGTGGGCGCCCTCGCGCCTGAGACCGTGGTTGGTGGACCCAGACGTGGGTAATTTTCAGTAGGCTACATTTCAGCAGCTCTGCGCCCAGTTGGGTGGGTGGGTGTGTGTGTGTGTGTGTGTGTGTGTGTGTGTGTCTGCGTCTGTGTGCGCGCGCTTGCTCGCACGCAGAAAGGCCAGATAGCAAGATAACTTGTGTGCGTGCGCGGTGTGTCTTCAGCATTGGTACAGCCACTTAAATGTTCATGTAGGCTATAGGACCATTTTAGCGGACTTTAAGATACACACGCACGGAACACACACTGCACTTGTGCCGAGAGAGAGAGAGAGGGGGCAGGTTGTGTGAAGACACTGTGCACACGTGTTCCTGTTAAACTATAGGGTTTTATGGCACTCGACTGTGAACATTTAGAATCTGCAAACATAGCCTATAAGGTGCATGTTTCTGTGCGTGCGCGTGCACAACTGAACCCTAGCCCCATACCTTGTTGGCACAAAGCTAGATGATGATAGAGCTTTCGCGCTATCCGCCGCATGCGTTTGCGCGTGTGTATGTGCGTGCATGTGTGTTTTTTGAGTGTCCGTGTAAGTCTCACGTCACTGTCAGTTTCAAATGATGACAGGCGCGTGTGCACGCGCAAGTCCTGACATACAGTAGCTTACTGGATATGTGACACCAATGAATGGAATAGGATCCAGTACATTGCAGTTCATTTGGACATTACTCTTGTAAAACAAACACTGGTGCTTTATAGTGTGTTAGTCATGTTATCAACATTCACCTACACACTGACTATGAATATGTGTAATTTGCTATTAATAATCGTGTGCATACTCAAATGTTGTAGTAAAACATATTACTCATAATTTGTGTTTTTCATTTCAAATGGCAAATTACACTATTTATATTTATCAGCACAAACACTGTACTTTAACAATCTATGCTTTGTGTGCTTTGAAAGATTTTGTTCACATTTTCTGTTCTATTTGTTCTCTTTGTGTTAGTGAAAGGATACTGCTATATTACCCTTATACTGTATGTGAACTTGATTGTCTCTGCCTAGTATGTCTGGCCAATTTCAATAGGGATCATATTTTACTGTATATACTGTACATCAATATTCAATGGTTGGAAGGTTTGATATTGTTTCCAGCCCACAGAATGAAACTGGATCCCCCTAAAAATAAAAGCCTATCAGAAACACAATCAAATGTATTTATTCTTTGTTTTATGAATTTGGATATTGAGTTTTAAATTCTGCGTCAACATTTTGCTGTGGCGTATTGTTTCTGAGGAGATAATACACAAAACATAGCAAGGGCTTAAGAAACATGGCACCCATCTTAATGAATTTTTCGCGGGATATGCTAAAACGTTGTCTATCTATGTATGATATTGCTGACTCTCTGAACTGACTTTACCGACTGTGCTGTGCCAAGTCCATTGACCGTGTAGGTGACTTAAGAAGGTATTTGAAAAAGAATAATGACTGTATGCACTATCAAAGCCTTCCATCAAATCTAATAGCACCTTAAAACGTGTGTTCCTGTACCTGTACTGAAAAGAATGACATCTACTTTCATACCAGTGGACATCAACGAGTTCTATGGGAACCTCAGAAAATGAGAAGTTATTTAATTCAATCAAAATTGAAAGTGCAGTAAATCAGTAGAAATGATCTAAAATGACTAATAACCATTTTAATCAAACCTTTTCCCAATGAGGGTCCATTGCGTTTAAAGTGTCTCTAATTTAGGACTGTGGCATGGCATGTTTTTATTCTTTCCTGTGGCTATCTTTTTCTAGATTGGCGTTGCATCAGTTTGTACCGGCACAGTGGCTCGCATTGATTGATCAATGCCATAAATTTATGCACACGAGCCACTCATGCTGGTGCTAATGGCCCGTGGATATGGAGGCATTATGCAAATGAGTCCCTGGCTCTCGAAAAAGAGTTTGGGTGACTGAGCGAGGGAGAGAAATTGGTGCTTTTCAGTCCATAATAGTTGTGTTTAGCCTCTTATTTATGTCTAAAAGGAGTGGTTTACGGTGCCATTAGGTTCAGGATGAATGGCAATGCAATTGTGTTACAGATCGTGTTTTGAGTTCTTACCGTGAAATGTAAGACAGGAAAGAAAAAAAGATTGTATTTTAAAGCTACTCCTGGCTTTCACATAGTTTTGAGATTTAATTTGCTGTAGTGGCATCCGTGCCAAATGAATAGCTTTTTAAGTGTACTGAACTTAGGGGTAAACATCTGGCCCACCGTTATATAATCATTGAACTGCTATTGATCAAGAAAGAGCACTTCTTAGTCCATAATGACATGTTTAGTTGAGTCAGAAGCAATATGTCTCGTGTCCTATTTTTTGTGTCTCTTGTTATATTTTGTGTGTCTCTCTCACCCCCACAACCCTCCAAAAAAACAAAAAAATGTTGTAAGGACTTCTTCATAGGGGCAAGGGAGGTGGGGTCATTATACCTGTCTTTCTTCTTGCCCTTTGTTTATCTCTCTCTCTCTCTCTCTCTCTCTCTCTCTCTCTCTCTCTCTATATATATATATATGTATATATATATTCTCTGTTTAGCTATCTGACAAAGGGGTGCAGGATCCAGCGGAGTGGGTGGTGGAGCTCTAATTCAATTTATTCTACTGCTCAGAGACAGACAGAGAGAGAGCAGAAAGGGGGGAAAGACAGAGAGAGAGAGAGGCAGTGAGGGAGAGAGATAGAAGAGGGATGGAGACCACAGATGTTAGGGAACATTTCCTATTAACAATGGAGAGGCACGTCTTATAGGAAGCTGCCCTGATCCTGTGACATCTGGATTGATCCTGTAGTGTGTGTGTGTGTGTGTGTGTGTGTGTGTGTGGTCTTTATCAACTTCAACATTATGTCTTTTTAAAAAGCCATCAGTGGGTTGGAAGGGAGAAAACTAAGACAAATCCTCTTTTATTCCTCCAATACTCACTCATATGATCGACAACTCGGAACATGTCAGATGACCCTTAACTGAAGAAATATCCGTGTCCAAGTTATCATTCCTTTCCAAAATTTTAGAAAGAATATGGTTGGGAAATGAGTTGTGATATATGACCAGAACTGACAGGCAAAACCTCAGTGTAGGTTGCTGTGGTGGCTTCAGCTATGGTTGGGCAATCCAACAACTGCTGCCATACCATTTACACCATGGTAGCTCTCTCCGTGGTATCTCTGCGGCTAATAGGCCATTGTCGTACATTTTCATTTTAATTTTTGCTAGAATATATGACTAGGGTTGGGTACCGAAACCTTGTGCTAATATGACACAAGTTGCCTAAACAACCAGATTTTGGGTGCCTCATTTCAGTGCCACTTAAATGCCTGTGCTACCCTCTGATGCTCTGAAACGGACGTTAGAGGCAACAGAAGCATCGCTGCATGTGACGCTAGTTAACATTACACTTGACAGTGGGTAACGTTAGCCTGCCGTTAGCTAGTAGCTGGATTAAACATTTAAATGCTGACAGCTATCGTTAATTGGTGTAGAGTGTGACTGTATTTCATTGTAGAGGATTCTAACACCGGGACATATCAGTCTGCTCTGCAGCTGCTGTCAGAGAAACAACACAGACAGTGTGTTCAATTGAAACTAGTATCCTTAGCCTCATGGTGCATTCAAAGTTATTGTAAAATACCCTTTTCCCAACTGGTGGTTGTTTTTGTCGTTTAACAGCAATTTACGGGTGAAGTAAGTTATTATTATTATTAGATTATTAATGAATAATTTAGTTTTGACCAGATGGCCTTAGCAATAGACAAGCCATTCTTGCAAACTGTCATTTTGTGCTCTTCTTTTTAGTATATTAGTATCGCTTTAGCCCCCTTATCAGAAAAAACTGACACAATGCCCAACCCTAGGTATGAGGTACCTGGATTTGCCAGGTGTTTAATTTGCTGGATTGTCCAAAAACAGACATTCCTTTTTGGTTGTTTTATCCATAATAATCTCTCAATTGAATTTCCAGAAAATTTACTATCTCAAAATGCATATTAACTTTCATAGTGTGCTATCTTATTTTATCCATATTGCTCACCCCGTAGGCTACTCATTAACAGCACGTCTATTAGGGGGTCAGCTTCACTGTGTCTGTCCTTGTCTGTCTCATTGAACTTGCTGAGTTAAAAGAGGAAATTCCCCATCATCTATTTACAACTTGCGAAATACAGCAGCCTCAGCATATACAATGCTAATGTTTAACCCCTTCCATTTCATATAGTAACAAGCGTTAAAGGCATTTTAAGTAACATAAAGATATAAACAATATATTGCTTTGTGGACATACAGAAAGTAGTGCTGTGTTGGCACCGCTGATAAAACACACAAACTCCAAATGAATAGCCTTTGCCAAGGCAGGATTAGGCTTTGGCTGGCTGGTAGTTCAAGTTAAGTTCCTGCCTAAATCCATTAATAAGTCATTAATCACATTAGAATAGATCTGTTTGTTGTTGTTTATGTTGGTGTGGCATTTTCTTGAAAATTCAGCTCCTCTGCTGTTTAACTGCAGTTCCAACTGTCATTTCTGTAAAACATGCTAAATACGTGGAATATGAAGTGGTTTGTGGTTTGATTTTCTCACTCACATGATCACCCGACACTACCCCTCCTCTCTTCGCACACCGCGATTGTCAGATCTGTCCCATGATGGACTCAAATCCACGACTCGACAGACAACTTTCACAAGATTAATCACAAGATTTATTGTATAAGTACAAGTACAATCTAAGCAAGAGTGTCCAAATCCTAAAACAAGAGCTTCTCCAAAGGTCAGGCACAGTTCAAAATCACTAGGCTAAGGTATCCAAAATCACTAGTAAAAAACAAACAGGCAAGGGCCTCACTGTAACTTAGAAACACAAGAAAGGAATGCTGGAATGCTGTCACTGGGGTACAAAAAGATCTGCCAACTAAGGCTAGTAAGCGGGGTGTACGTACAGTATACTGAGGGAGACGGGGAGATAATTAGCCACAGGTGAAACACATTAAGGAGAGGCAGCTGATCACACAGGCGGAAAGCTGACAAAGGCCACAAATTATGTGACCTGAAACATGACACAGTGTGAGTTTAAAAATAAAACAGGAAGTGACTAATATAAACTAGAAAATGAAAACATTACCTCATTGCTGACTTGGGGCATGGCATGTATTTTAAATCAACCATTATCATCCTTTTGACTTGTGATCCCTTAAAGCACCCATATTATGCTCACTTTCAGGTTCATAATTGTTTTTTGAGGTTGTACCAGAATAGGTTTACTTGGTTTCATTTCCAAAAATCACCATAAATTTGTTGTACTGCACATTGCTGCAGATCTTGTTTTCGCCCTGTGTGTTTAGGTCTCTGGTTTAGCTACAGAGTGAGATATCTCACTTCTATATTATCTTTGTTGGGAGTTGCACATGAGCAGTAGCGAGGTAAGATGACATCAGCTAGATAACTCTTTGTCCAACTTTGGTCAGTACAAGGCAGGATTAGCTGGGAGACTTCTACTAGGGCGCACTTGTGGAATACCTGCAGAACAGGGACATGGAAGTAGTTATTTTGTAGATTATGGTGAACTAGTGTGTGTTTTGCCATTGCGAACGAGCTAGCATGCTAGCGTTAGCATGCTACGGTTAGCCACCCCGTCTCGGCTAGTTACGTAGAAAGTCGTTGAGATTTTTAACAACTCACCCGGAGACTGAAAGCAGGGGACATTCAGAAACTTGTATCTTACTCAAAACAGCATAGATGTTGTTTTTCTAAGTTTGTATGCGTGTGGAAGCACCAGACACACAAAATAACACCCCAAATCTCAGACAAAGTGATTTTTTCATGAAATGGGCACTTTAAAACAAAGCTCTATTGATTTGGACACCTCCGTAGCAATTTCTAGAGATAATAACCACATTACCCAAGGGTGATTACTTCTTCTAAGACTGAGGTTTAATGGCCCAGACATTACCAAGAAAAAGCAAAGATTAGGGGAAAACCTCAAACAATTAAATCTCTTTTTCTCTTTCAGAAATGTTTTATTTTCTGCTTACCTATCTTGTTAGTCATCTATGGAGCACCGGAGGTAACATGGAGGAAAAAGTAAATTAATAAATAATTTTTTTTTTTTTTTAAAAACCCACATGTACTGGGGACAAACACTTTTGCGAGAACTTGGTCAAGTTTTATTTGCAAGATCTCGGAAATCCAACATACAATAAGGCTAACTAGCTATCGCGTAGCGCGCTATCTAGTATCCATTTAGCCAAAGTTAAGTGTTACAATGGACATTGTTGTTGACCGTTGATGTCAATGACTGCAGGCTAACCTTAGTAGCTAGCTAGTATCTAGCTAGTAGCATGACATGATTACATCTCCTTGGTTGTCTAAATATATACATTGTTTATTTTGATACGCATGTAAAAAATAAGCAACAATGAAAACACAATGTTTTCCGTTAGTGAATATTTTATACAATGAAATGGCAAGTTCATGTGTTTGCCACATAGCTAGCTAACTATACCATGGCTGTATTAAGAGAACAAACTAGCTATACTTGTAAGAGACATGAGAAAGAAGCTCATGAATGAGCATGTTGCTACGACAACACAAACTAGCGCTATTGACACCAACAGTCAATGACATTGTTCATTAAACACTTCACTTTGGCATGTATTAATTAGTAATGCTTATCAAAATAAACGATGGATGTATTTAGACAACCAAGGAGATGTAATTATGTCGTGCTACTAGCTAGATACTAAGGTTAGCCTGCAGTCATTGACATCCACAGATCTTGCAAAAGTACATGCTTTTTTGTTTATTCTTTATTTTTTCTCATTTTTTTATATATTTTTTGGTTTCCTCTATGTCACCTCTGGGGCTCCGTAGTCATCTCATGAGTCCCCTTAGATTAATCTTGAAACCCTTTTGGTGGACACCTGTTTAAGTCATTGCACATACAGTGTGTGTGTGTACAATGAACAGTTTCAAATTCAAGGTGGGAGAAATGCAAAGCAAAATTTTACACTTAACACTTTATTTTCTATGAAGTTTCTTTATCTTTTCAAAACACTTAGAACTGATGACTGAGGTAATCCTGACAGTCTAATAGCTCCATAATTATTAATTATATAATTTTCTATGGAGAAAAGCGTGATGGCTGCTTCAAGCGGTGTCTATCTCATTAGGCTGGGCAATTCTAAATAGTTTTTGTGGTTGTTGCAGTATGATAATAGGACATTTCACTTTTTCAGCTTTCATGGTCAGTGGATGTTTTATGTTGCATGTTTTATTTTATGTTAATGCCATTTGCTCTTACATTTGTTGGTTTTGTCCGATTGTAACTTCACACAGAATAAATCCCAGTTCTGCTCCTGTGCAACATCTGCACAGTGAAGTTTTAAAATAACAGCAGAAACATCTGTGTAAACTCTATGTATGACGGTGTTAGAGAGAGGAATTCTGATTCCAGCTTTCCAGCCCTAACAGGACTTGATATGGGCTATCAAGTGAGGATATTACTGGCATAATCATTCTAATTATAAATATTGCAACATAGTTGTTACCTAGGGATTCTGCCACCAGACCTGGCACTTAATCTATGATATTGGCCCACACTCAATAACACACTGCTTTAGATTACTCAATCCTTTGAAAAAAAAAACAATTCCAATGGTAAAATGTGTGAAACATCAATGCTGTGGAAAGCCTTATAGAAATTTTGAGAGATTCATTGTAATATGGCCATTTGAAAATATTATGAAATTCCCCTTGTAGACTGAGCCACAGACATTTAAAAACATCTATCTTCTACATTGATGCCCATATGAACCCTTGCCTTTCTCCTCTTACAGAACAGCTGAACACCTGCTGAGTTTGTGCAACTCTAGATGAGTGTTCAGCCTACTGAAGCATACTGACTGTGTGGTCTGTGGTATTTTGCAAAGCTGCATGTGTATGTTGTGCCAAACAAACTTGTCATGTCCCTTTAATGTTGCTAATATTTATATAGTTGCTTTTTTATGATTCTAGGACTCCACTAAACCACAAAGTATGTATTGTAAACATAGATCAGGGTGATAAGAAATGCAATAGTATAATATTATTTAATGAGCATCAGGTCCATATGATTATTGTGTAATAATAATAATAATAATAATAATAAACTGCATCTGGGCTAACTTTAGGTGTGATTCTATTTAAATGTTCAGTCTATGTGTTTGGTTTTATCTCTTTGGAAAATACTCCCCCAGGCTATTTCCATAAATAATGGTGCATTCTTAACTTGTCTGATTAAATAAGTGATAAAACAATAAAGACCACACCTGCCTTCAGAAGACTTTCATATGTGGTTGTAACAGTCGGAGCATTAAAACAATCAAAAAGGAGTAATGTTTAGCAGTGGATCGTTTCAATCATCAATCAGATACCCTTACACAAAATATATAGATTTCCCATGTCGACATTGGTCTCAATATAGGACCCCAATCTGTGGACATGGTGATTATGGACAGTAAATGAGCACACTTAAATGCTCCCATGGAAAATGGGTCATTGCAGCAGTAGAGAAAAGCCTATATAATAGAGAAGCACAAATACAGTGAAGATAACAATTGTATCAACAGAATATACTGAAAATGTTACAACAGACAAAGTAAGATAAACTGAAACCATTCAAAGTTAACTTATTTTCTCTTTTTAAATAACAAGGAAGTGAAAGGGCTGCCTTGCCTTAAGTGTGTTCGGCCGTGTTCACATCCATATTGAGTGAACTGTGTTGGACCAGAACCCTTGAGGCACCTTTTTCAACACATGGAATTTTTCAATTAAAGCTTGAAAAATCAACATTTGAGCACCATGGACAGCTATTGTATACAGGTACAACTTGAAGTATACGTATCAGAACCATGGACAGCGGCTTCATGCAATTACAGCTTGACATAGACATTTTCAGGACCATGGACAGCTACAGTATGCAGTGGCTGGTCCACCTCCTCTGGTTGGAACTATTTAACTTACTGACATAAACTGGCTAAAATGATACCCAGCGCATTTAGTTGTTTGTGTTAAAAAGCACTGCCCTTGGGATCATTTCAGAATGGACATGTTGGTGCTACATTGCTGCAAATAAGGGGTGTTAAAATGAATCATTGCATTGATCCTTCGCGATGCGGACGTGGATGATTCTGCATCGATGTAGTGACAGACAATTATTGATTATTGGCAACTGTTGTTGCTTTAACTTAGATTTAAAATGGTTATAGTTGGTGCTTGCCTCTGATCCAGCGGAAGCTGATTCCAGCAGAAGATTATATATTTGCCATAGTCATCATCAGCAACAATATAATTATGGGTCATGATGATGATCATTTCTGAACATCACTGCCTGTAAATGGGCGGCTTTCTGTCAATCTAATTGGTACAATTGTGTTGTGTTCTAATCACCAGGGCGAGCAGGTCATCAGTGAAGAACAGTGTTGTTTTTTTTGAGCAGCAGAGGGACTGAAAACTGAGTAGATTAAATGGTGCATTTAATTAAGAGGCTTGGGATCAGGAAGTCAGAGATCAGTCTTGGTCCATGCCAACAGAAGCTACATTTAGCCTAGCTTGTTAGTGCGTGCCATCTGTTCACAAACACAGATTAACGCTACACAGCAGCCGCTAGCTATGGGTACATTATCTGGTGGTTTTCTGTTTTGTTTTGTCAAATAAGCAGGGTGTGACTCTTTGTGATGCAGACGCCTATTTCACCTCCATATGCATTGCCTCTACCCTTAATGTAGGAGCTAATGTGTGTCTCATTACACTCAACATACACAAAAAAGGAAATCATTTTCAGTCATATGTGCAGCTAGGATATGTATGTTAAAAACATGTTACGAACTAACAACATGCCGCCAAAATGTCTTTTATTTGTTATTTTCCGCTTTTTTATGTTACAGCTGTTTATTAATAGAAATATTGATGAACCCCTTTATCATTTTATTTAAAACTGGTATATATCTTGTTCTAGGTGGATTTTTTTTCTTTTTATTTTTATTTCTCCTCAGTGCTGTGATGGAGTTCACATTCCTTTCGTTCTAATGGAGGTCTTTTTCTAGTACTCTTTGCCACTTTTCTGTCTTCCTCTGCAATGTTCAGTGTCAACAAAGGCATCAAGTCACACTGTCTATTATTACTGTTAAGATCAGTTGGGAATTGTTCCTTTGTTGTTTTAATAAGAAATGGTCATTGACTAACAATTACAATCACTACCATCAGTCATGTGTCTGTTGTTGTTTTTTTTCCTTTAGATGACAGTTTAAAGTCAAAGTCACACAGCATCAATAACACAGTTTTATGGTGTCTTTGCTTTTACATCAATTCTACAGTAGGCTGTTTGCTCTGGTTAATTAAGGATCTGCTTTACAAGCAGGGATCACTCCAAATCATTGCATCACACTTAGCTATCTTTTACACCAAATACTATAAAAAGCAGACATCTAAGCCTAGCTGTTGGCAGTATTTTTTCTAACCTGAGCTCAGCAAGCTGCTACTCACCAACAAACACAAATCTGACGGCTTGTTATATTTGGCTGAAGGATATTAACATAGTTTGAAGCGGTTGCCAGTAAATTCAGGGAGTGTAAATGATATTCTTATGATATTGAGCAACCCAGTTAATTATTTTTTAATAAAAACAACCCACTGCTTGGGGACAGAACAATATGATTTGAGAGATTGAATTAGAGTGAATTTGAGCGGTTGTTTTGAGGATGAATTACATCAGAAATAAATACTGAAACATACCTTCAGATAATGGAATGCAATATCAAAGTATAGAAATGTGGGTAGGTCCAGAGATTAAGTACTTTTAGCCAGGCATTGAATACCAGCACTTGAAACAACTTCACTGCAATGATCCTGGTGGCGGTTTCCTTGGAAATCCTATTTTTGTGGCGCTATTACTGTCAAGCCTTATGAGATGAGTATGTATCACATATCACAGGCTGTGCGAAGGGGCTCCCTAGGCCTTTTTACTAATCCATCCATGTTTAATCGCTAGGTCCCTGATGACCAGGTAACAGCAGATACATTATTTTGCTTAATGTGGTATACAGTGAATGGGAGTTTGAGCTTTGACCTGTTTTAGATTAGACTACATTGATCCTTTAAATTAATTTAAGCTGATAATCATTGTTTAAAGTAGGTTGCTGTATAGATTAAATAAAATGTGCATTTTTATGGGAGTGCATTTGAAAATGAAGAACTAAAGGTACCCTATGGCATTTTTATTTCAACACAATCACTTCAAATTAAGAATGGAATCCAATGAAATGTTAATGTGTATTTTTAAGTAAAGAGCAGTCGGCCAGGAGGACTGAACTGGGTTGGAGGCCTGTAATCAGAAAGACCATTTGGTTTTATGAGCTGGTAATAATGAAAATTGTCTTTTATCAGGAGAATACCAACAATTGTTGTAAAAGCAGAGGAGGACGAATTAGAATGAGAGAATTAGTCACCAATCATTGTAATTAGTCCTTAACGGGCTCGTGTAAACTGAGGTATATAATGCCAGGTGTGTCCAATCCTCTATTGGAACAGAGTGTGTGTGTGTGTGTGTGTGTGTGTGTGTGTGTGTGTGTGTGTGTGTGTGTGTGTGTGTGTGTGTGTGTGTGTGTGTGTGCGTGCGCGCCTTCCTGCCTGCCTATCTATAGCTTAGGGGATGTTTGTCCCAGCTAATGAGCTGTCATTTATAGAGTCAGTTGTAGTCAGTTGCTTTTGTCCATATGCTATATTAGTGCCCACCATTGTCTTCAAGCTCTGTAGCCTTCCCTACCACTGTGCAAACAAAATGCTGTATTTGACTGGAGTGCCAACTACAAAGAAGTAAATGTAGAGAGGAGATTAGGCAAGCAGAATGGCCAAAGGGTAGCAGACATAGGTGTAGATGTTCAAGTCTTTCCCCACATTAGAACGATAGGGTTCAGATTGAAAATTGGCGGTGTGGCCCTTTAAGCCTGATATCATGACTTACAATCTGCTTATCTAACACTATCAGCAGTATACTGTACGTTGCTTTGAAGAAACGGATGAATACACCATGATTAATGGATAATATGCAGAGAGTAGTAGAGAGTGGATTCATAAAACGAAAACCTTCTTAAATTACACTGCGAGAGCTTCTCTGTGAGGTCTCACAGACTGCAGAGTACAGCAGGCATGCAAAACTTCTACTTATGTAGGCAAGTATCTGCCCACACACACACACACACACTCAGCAAGTGGGCCTTCAAAAGGATATTCAACATTAAAGCAACTTCCCTCTAGGAAATAAATCGAAAGCATGACTCAACCACCACACAATGAGTTGACATATTTACAAGACATGGACTATAGTGTGCCCATATACAAACCCGTTTTAACGGCGTCAATTCTTAATTGCGAGATTAACCTTCGTTTTGGCGAAGCAAACTTTTTCACATGCTGTTGCAACAACTAGTAACGTTAGAAAAACTACAACACCACAACGGCTCTAGCTTAGTAATGTTACGTTTTGAGTGGATGAGACGCCGAAATGGAAGCCAATAAGATTCTGAATGGAAAGTCTACAGATGGTTCCATTGACGAGACCAAAGTGATCTGTGTGTTTTGTCGTTGTGAACTGAGCTATCATCGCAGCACGTCCAGTTTGAAATACAACTCGATGGCCAAGGACAGTGTTGATGCCAATTCTCTGCCGCCTCGTCAAAGTATTTTTTTTACCCTTTTATTGATGAACAGTGTTACATTGTGGTAGAGATTATTTGCTCTGAGAATGACTGCTCCATGTGAGAAATTTGCATATACAGTTAACAAATTCACATGCACATATATATATATATATATATATATATATATATATATATATATATATATATATATATACACAGTTTTTACAATAGGGTTGATGATGTGTAATTGTATTGCTTTATTTGTAAAGCTGGTGATCATTTCTTATCAACCCTGCGTTAGATATTTATGGAGGAATGGGTTTGCCTTCTATGCTAGGAAATATATCACTTTTAAATGTATGACCTCACCCTTGATCAACAGCTTTTTACAACAGCAAACAGCAATTCCGGACCTTAGCAATACTCTTTTTACCGATTTAGAATTGGTTCTCGTTTAGAACCTGGCTTCGAGGGGGCATTCCTACTCACATTAGCTCTTCTCTCTAACTTTTCCTGTATGCTGATGCCTTTTGCTAGGTGTGGGCTTTACTGAGTCCAGGTATATTGCAACATGCAGTGAGTCACAGCCTGTGACCCAGTTGAGCGATGTTGCTCAGCATGACCTCATTCTGACTGCACAGTTAAACAAATCCGATGCTAGTTCAGATGTTTTCATGATGCACATTACTAGAATTCACTATTATTGCTACAATTATTTCAACTGGATATAAAATGAATTTCACTGTATTTTACTGTGCAATAAAAGCAATGTTGCTACTTTCAAGGTGAGCAATGTATATCATTAATACATTCAGTCATTTGAGTTAGCATTATTTGCTACATGATACAACAGTATATTAAGATTATGCGTGGGATCGCCAGTCCTGACAATTGACAGTAACGCAGTGTGTTACTTAGGGTGATGTTGAGTTTACAGGCTAGTTGGCCTTAATCCTGCATCAGAACACAAGTATAGCTCTGTGTGTGCGTGCGTGCATGCGTGTGTGTGTAAGATGTGACATTTGTAGCAAGTTAACAAGCATTCACAAAGCACACACATGCAGTATGTGGTTTGTATGGCTGGGGGATATGGCCTAAAAATAATTCCCAAATCTTTTAACAAGAAATCCTATTTAGAAATAGATTCCCCCTGACACTTAGTATCAATCTGCAGATGACAAAGAAATTGTTCAAAACAAGTTTTAATCTTATTTTGATATGACTCATACACACACTCACACACATACATACACATGGGACATGTATACCATTATGATTATTCATGCCAATTTTGTGGCTATATATATGTGTATATATGTGTGTGTGTATATATATATATATATGTGTGTGTATATGTTGTTCTCCCTATATATATATATATATATATATATATATGATGCAGTATATATATGTTGACAACAAAACTAAAGAATGACAAAAGTATATAATGATGCTACAATATATTCAACAACAAAACTAATGTCTTAAAAGTTCAATTCATTTTTAACTTTATTGCGCAACCTATTTTCACTTGTTGCTGAGTAACGTACATACATTAACATCCCATGGTCTCATGAATTTAGCATAACTGTAGCAAGCTCCTTTGTAGTGATTTGCAGTAACAAACGTTGAAGAGGAGCTCCGTGCTACAAAGCAGCAGTTGCTAGTTGTTTAAACCGCTACAGACCTCCATCACAGTTCGGTAGTATTGCATTTATTAGATGCGTTGAGCCACTACAGAGCTCCGCAACACCGGCTCCAGTGCTCCGCATGGTGCTCCACATGGTGCTCCACATGGTGCTCCACATGGTGCTCCGTCAGGTCAGCAGTAGATGGTGGTTCAGTTATCTGACAATAGGTGTCTGTGAGTCGGGTACAGAGCACCGCAAGATGCTGGTCATTTCCACGGAGATTATGGTTAAGTAACCGAAACAAACTAATATTAGTCCATGCCCTGTTGTTTGTTTATCGCTATGGCAAACGCATAGGGGAAGGGCTGAGCCTATTCAATACTATGGGAGCCCAGAGGGGAGCGTCGGCTGATTTGAAAAAGAAAACCAATTTAAAAGAAAACCAATTTTCATTAAAACAAGTTGACTTAAACCACACATTTGAGTTAATCAAAAACATTTGATGTATCGCCCAGCACTAGTGGTGCGATAAGCTTGTTAGCAGGGCTTTAGCCCAAAGGAATTATCTGATTATGCTCACAGTATCCAGGCAGGGTGTGTGTGTGGGTGGGGGCGGTGAAAGGAAATATGTGTATGATCGTAAGGTTTAAATAGAAAGTAAATAAGTACTTAAATATGTCTGGTATCAACTTAAATACAAGTTGGATTTGGTCCAAATATTTCAACAGTGATACATTTAGTTCATCTTAGCATGCTTACACGCTAAACTAAATTGTGAACTGCCAAACATCAGAATGATAGCATCTTTTTTTGCTTATTGTGATCAACCTTTTTTCATATTTGCCTATGCAAAACAGGCAGAGTTCCAAGACAATGTGAGTATTCTGTAGGCAACGATATCATTAGTCCACTTTGTTTATATGGCAGTAATCCTTTTTGATCGGATCCCTTTTATCAGCTAACCTTGTACTTCAGGAACCTGGGAAAGATATTGGCAACTAACAGTGCCAGTAATCCTCGAGAACCAGCTTTAATCTTAATTACCACTGTTGAGTACCGACACCAGACTTTGTTATACATGCATGGATTAGATTTAAAACTATTTATTCATTCAGATTTTCCTCCTTTCCTGGTGTATCAACATGTGAGTGTTTGTTGAGAAATCTTGTCTTCGTAGTGGCACATTTATTTGGTGCCAATATCAATCCCCAGTAAAATTCTACGCCCATTTCTAATCTTTCTCCTGTCTCCACTTTGTCTTCATGATATGTGAGACATGTTGTCTTTGCCTTTAGAAAAAAAAACTTCACAGTGTGTTTCTTCATGAGTGTGTTTGTGCATGCATGTGTTTGTGTGATCATTATGTCTTGATCTGAAGCCATCTGGGTTGGCTGGATCATTTGCATATCTGGCGTTAACCATTATAAATATTCATGACCAGGGTCTAAACTGGTATGCATATTCATTTTGCCTCCAGGACGTAGGCGGGTGGAGTGGCTGTGATTCCAATCAGCAGAACAGAAATGAAGTCAATCTTTTGTGTGGTGGACGAGAACACTCGATGATTGTCGTAGGCCCCTTGGTAAGCTTGGCAAGCTCCATATGTATGAAATAAATTACTACATTTGCTTTAGTCATCTGGCGGCCATGTTTGATGCACATCATACTTGGGAAACGGTGCCTGCAAGACAGAGAGGCAGTTATAAACAGAAACAAACTTGTCTTGGGACAAAAAGATTGAAAGACACTCTTTGAAATGAGGGCAAAGCTGCAGGCCAAACTCTTCACTAAAGTCTAATTCAGACGCTGCAGCAGCAGGACTAAAAGACATAATGATGGCGTGGAGCCATCGTGTTAGCACGTGTGACCCTGTCAAACTAACTAGGCGGGATCCTTAATTTCTTTGTTAACAGCATTAAATTGCCTGTTTGACAGTTGACTTGCTAAAGCTGTTGTTAGTTCATCTGAACTGTTAGAAGTGCCACTGCAGCTGTTAGCTAGTGTATAAATGATCCAAATAGATCTAGTTGGTTAGGAAATACATTTAACATGCGCACAGAGACATTCACAGTTGCTGTTATGTTTCATTCCTCTTGTTGTCTCTTTTGGACCTTGACCAAAGTTACGCTTTGATATTGCCATAATAGAATGTCATGGCAATATCAAAGCGGAATTTGAGTCTATATTTATTTTTGTTTGATTAGCATGCAATGTGGCTGATGTGGATCCATCTTTGATGGGTTGACTTCCTTACAACACTGTCCTGGAGAGGAGCCTCTCTCCTTGCACGACACACAAGTCCACAGCTATCAGCGGAGCATATGTCCGAGCCCATCTCCAACACCTGCAAGGTTGTTAGCTATGTTTATGCCTGGCATAATCTGTGAGGGTAGCCAATTTAACCTGGCAGTCCTCATCGATATAGTGGCATGTGTCATGTAGCTCTCCGCTGTGAGCACCATCCGGCAGAGCGCCAGATAGCCTAGCAGAAAAAGGTTAAAGGTTAAGGCAAGTTAACTAGCAGTTTAAACAAAGATTTTATAGACTATTTTACTTTACTATGGAAAAATAAAATAAATAAATAATTGTTTTAACAATATTGTTTTTTAATGTTGAACTGACCACGTTGTCGGTTACTGGTTAAAGGGTTAATCATTAACATCCCTAGTTGTCTTTGATCAGAGGCCAACGATTCAATTCTTAACCAGTTATTGATGTACAATATTTTATATACATTTCCATGTGTGATTTAAAAAAAAAAAAGTTTGACATGTACAGTATTTGTCACACACAAATTTTAATGAAATGTTTTGTGTACTGAGGTTTTTATTTTGTAGTCATTCCATGCACAGTGATACACACATTTACCCAGGTATACTACACACTCACTTAGACATGCTCCACAGAATGCAAAATACCACAGTTCATACATTTATATGTTTTAACGCTGCAAAATCTACACAAAATTGACATGAAATCACACTCACCAAAGCACGCACACACACACACACACACACACACACACACACACACACACACACACGCACACACACACACACACACACACACACACACACACACACACACACACACGTACACCTTTATTAGCATGCAGAACTCACACTTTTTTCTCTTTTCTTATGGCGTTATATGCGTGCCTCATTCTTCAGTGAGTAACTGTATGTTTTGAGCACTAAGAACTATATTTTGCAAAAACATTACATTGCATTTTGAACAGAAATTAACACTCGCAAAAAATAAAACCTATTCCATGCTCAATAAATGTATTTGCTTGTCTTTCTCTGCACACAGGTAGACACTCCTGTACTCTGGTCATGTCTCCCTCGCTCTCAACCTCTGCACTCTGCGTGCTCAACTCTTGACACACTCGCTCAAATTTTCACAGTGCTACAAGTATGCCACAAAAACAACCAATAAGAGAATCAAAGGTCAATTCCTATTGGCTGTTTGTCTCCAATTAGATTGCAAGTAGCAGGAAATATATCTACAGGGAAACAGTCTTTGACACACCTGCAGTAATTCCCCAGCAATGGGTATTTCTGCTGTTAGCAGTGGATACTTGGAAATATTGTGGAGCAGCTTAACTAATCAAAATAATAATTGAAATTTTGACTTATTAAAAAACAATATATCAGCCAAAACAGATACAACACAGATGTGTTTATCATATACATATAGCAAAGTCATCAATGGTGGAAATAAATGGCTGAAAGTAGGCCTACTAACTTAATTGCATTTGATACAGTGGACCATGACATCCTGTTTGCTCGTTTGTAGCAGTGGGTGGGCGTCAGTGGCACAGCACTGGAATGGTTCACATCCATTCTGTGTCGCCCAGCAAGTCTATGTATCCAACATGTCTTCCAAACACACCTAAAATGTCACAATACAGCTTGAAGTACTACTACTACTAATACTACTAAGTAATACTGGTTACGTAGCTGGTTAACATGTTTTATTAACTTTAATTCAGTTTGCCAAGGCCATATTTTATTGGCTTGCAAAGTAGCTATCTGTTGCTAATGCTAACGTTAGCAAATTATGTCAAAAAGCACTAACCAAATTTACTCCCAAGATATGGTTTAATTTTAAAGACATTTAAAAAATAATAAGGATATACAATGGACAGTGCAAACATAACGTCTTACAACACCTCTCTGGTCTCAAGTGAAACCATGTCTTGGCAGTAGTTAGCTAACGTGTCTGCTTTTTGAGATAAATTAGTGTTAGCAACGGATAGCTCCTTCGCAACAGAATTCAGGTTAATAAAACACGGTAATGTAAGCAAGTTATTAAAAACTACTTACATGTGGTTATAATGTGACAGGCCTACTACTTTTCAGTCTCGCAGTGCAAGACCAAACATAGCTACAGTGCTGTGAGGCCCGTTCAGATGACATGTCGGATGCTATGCTAAATTTGTTAGCTAGATTGCTTGTGAAGGATGAGTCAAACTAACGTTAGTCACACAAGGAGATATGAGTCAAACAAAACAACGGCATTATAGTACACACACACACACATATTAAGACATTTCTGTGCTATAAGTCAAAATACTGACCAAAATGTGTTTTAATCCAGTAACGTTAGTCGAACAGCTCCACTGTAGTCAGTATATGCTGTACCAGTATTATGACAAGTTTTGACTGTTTTTTTTTTGTTTTTCCTGCTACTTGCAATCTAATTGGATACAAACAGCCAATCAGAATGTACGTTTAATTCTCAGATTGCTTACTTATAACGCTGTAAAAAATTGAGTGAGTGTGTCAAGGGCTGAGCGCAGAGTGAAGAGGTTTAGAGCAAGCGAGACATGTCTGGGGCGCAGCAGCATATACCTGCGCGCAGAGAAAGACATGCAAAGACATTTGTTGGGCACGGAATAGGTTTCTGTTTGCTGAAACAAATTATTTTTTGCGAGGGTTAATTTATGTTAAAAAAGCTATCTTATGGGCTTGCAAAATATAGTGCTCAAAACATACAATTGCTCAGTCAGGAATGAGGCACATATATAACGCCATATTTTCAGAACAAAGAGCCTCCTTAAAGATTAGTCATGAATTATTTACTCCATCAGATAAGAGAGGGAATGAGAGAGAAAGAGACATAGAGGGAGAAATGGAGAGAAAGTGATGGAGAACAAGTGTGGGTGACACAAAGAAAAAGACCGATGGAATGACAAGGACAATAGGGTATGATGTTGTTGATATGATGTCAATGACAGGGAAGGTCCTCAAGAGATTTTAGATCAAAGAACCCAGCATACCATCATAAACCATGTCTAAAAGTCACCACGGTGTAAAATATATTAAATAAACAACTCCTACACTTTGAAAATACATAGCCAGTTGCTTTGGATATCAGGGTTTTTTTTGCTACCTAAAGTAAAATGTGTTTATCCTGGGAAAATACACAATCAGGTAGCAGCTTAGCTGCAGTATCTGTGATGCTTTCCACTCAGATAGGCTTTATCAGATCCAAGTATGGTACCTCTTTTGTGTGCTACTACTAATTCAGTAAAAGCAGACAATCCAGATGCCTTATCCAAAATGAGGAAACTAGTAACTTGTCATTTCAGGCGCTTTATCAGCTGCAAACAGATGTCGTAATCTGTATAAGTGCTGCAGTGGTTCTGCAGTGGGATTGACTTTAGCACATCCAGTGTACTAAAGCAAAAAAATGTAAAGTATTGACATCAAAACTTTCAGCACATCCAGCCCTCCGTGATTGCGCACCACCCTCTCCCCTCTACACAGTTTCTTGTTGCCAAGGTGGACACGGAAGATGAAAAAAAAGAAGAGGTATTTATCCTCACTTGATTTTCTGCGCGCAAAAGCACCCAGACAACAGCATTTTCTAAACATCCCCAGACTTTTGTGGAGCTGATAGTCTTAAAATGTTCATATTATTTGTTCATATTTGTATTTAGAGGTTGTACCTGAATAGGGGTAAATGGTTTAATAAAAAAAAAAAATGTTTTTGTTGTACTGCACATTTAACACATGAGTAAGGCATCACACTTTATTCCATCTTTGTTGGGAGTTTAGCATGCACAGTAGCTAGGTAAGGACTATTAGCCAGTCAGAAGCAGAGTATGAGGGCATGCCATGCTAGCAGCTAGGCTAGCATTATAACGCGTGTTACAAAGTGACTCACATTTGTCAGTGAAGTAAAGGCTGGACTGTGTTTTCTGTTGGCGATGGGTAAATATTAATTTATCATAATCATTTTAAAATGTTCTGATAAATGAATAAAAACAGCAGGAAAAAAATTGACATTTTAGATGCCGTTATATTGCCATTATAAATGCAGAGACTGGGGAGCTTTACTGTGAGGACAGTACTCTGGAGTGCTGTTATCAATCACCAGGGCTAACTTTAAGCTAGCTGTTGACAGCCAGTAAATGCCTCTAAACAATAGGCTGGCTGCTTGTTAAATCACAATGTTTTGTAATCTAATTCTACAAGTTAAATAAAAACGTGACATGTGGGTGTGGAGGCGTTGCAGTGTTATAAAGGCACTTTTGATGAAGCTGGGGCTGATTAACTTAAGTAATGTGATTGATAATAAAACAATTATTAAGGAATTAGTAAAGTAAATTTGTCAAGAAGTCATATGATCTACATGTAGTGTCTTTTTACACTGTAGTCGGCTAGTTTTGGGTACATTGTCAGATACATGCAAAAATGAAAAAAAGTTTGAGTTGCTGGAAATACAGACCCAATGTTTTTGATGCTTTCTTTGGTGTTTCTTGGCCTTGCCTATCTATAACTTACATAACGTAATGCTTTTGAACTGAAATTGTAGCTATGCTGATCTCTCAACTGTCAACTGACCATTTTTTTAAGAGAAACTGAAGGTGTAGTATCTCTAAGTACTGTCCAAGTATCACCTTTATTTCAGTAAACACAAAGTGTTTTACCCAGGCTGTGAAAGGTTATAGAAAATAAATGATAGTTGGGTACTCCTGTAATAATGCTTCTAGCATTTAGAAGGAGGAAGACAAAAGAAAAAGGAATGAGATAAAATAGCTTACAGGACAAACAATTGCAGGGGATACTTTGCAATCCCATCCTTACTTGGTAAAAGGTAAGGATGATAGACAGTAATACAGGCTGAAAAAGGATTGTAAACAAAATGCTGGAGTGATTGCAGAACTAGACTGAATTTTATCACTCATTCAATAGTCCAGGATAGCGACAGACAGGTAGGTAGGGTGGTAAAGTGAGAATGAAAGGGCAAAAGAGGCTTTAAAAGACCCTGTAAGGAGTTAATTATCAGGTTTCCTAATCTTCTGCCTCAATTTCATCCCTCAATCATCAGCTCCACAGCTGGCAGCCAAGGAAAGGTGGGCCCTTCAGTTGCATTCATTTATGCCATTTCTGTCCCTTGTTACATTAAACCTAATTCCTGCTGGGTTGACACAAAACAACGTGTGGAATCAAGTAACAAAATGAGCTTTCTATTTATCGGGAGTAGGCTCTGTAGTCGATGATAATGGATTGTAAAATTTCACAGCAAGAGGGATCTGCTTGGTCCCTGTTCGGAACCATAAAGGACACAAATCCAAAGATGTTTCCACATTAGCTTTTTTATTCTTTTTTTCATTATGAGTCAGTCATAGTGAAACATTTCACTTCTGCCTGATACCTGTCATAAAAAATATATATACATATTTATGGATACTATTCATTTTATAAATGATATGTTTTTGTTATAACTCGAATAAGCTTGAAAAGTCTCTTTTGCTATAGCTGCTGAAATTTTGCAGTTGAAATGTTTGAAATAGCTGGAAGACTGAAGCAGTTGAAGTTGTAGTTGAAGTGACTGTGGTGGAATTGCAATTACTGAAAGAAATGTAGGAATTCCAGTTAAAATGGCAGTACTGAAAGAAGGTAGCAAACTGGCATTATTATTATTATTATTATTATTATTCTAGGCCTATGTCATGCAACACTTGAAGCCCAGAAGAACGTCTCTGAGTGGGAATACGGCTCTTCTGGTTCGATTTTTACAGTGGTGGAACCCGATAGATACTGCTGGAAACAATCAGAGACTTCCATGGTAGAAGCTCGCTCTAGCCGTTCGCAGTTTCGCGGGTAACGTTTTTATGGTAACAGCGAGTTGGACCAATCAGAGGTGTTGCTGTTACACTTAGGATTGTGGGTAGTGTAGTTTGTCTCTATAAGATCACAAATAAAACTTGTTTGATTTCATATAGACTTCTAGCTTCTAGAGGAGCAGAAACCTTTGTTTCACAACCCTGTATGTTCTATAAAAGAGATACACTATTCTTAAGGTTAGTAAACAGTAAAAAATCGCTTTGATTTACTTATTTTAAATATCTGATACTTATTTGTATTATCAAAAAAAAAAATCAAAATCCGAGCGCTGCGTGGGCAGAGACGGACGGAATTTGTGGCAGAGATGACGGAAGTTACAGACGGAGGCAATGTGCGGCATAGCGTTATATCAAAAAGGGCAAAAAAATTGTCATGTTTCCCTCTCTGCCTATGGGAGCTGGAGCAGAGATATACTCGTGTCTACCAAAAATTTGTCCCGGGAATGAATGTCAATTCCTTTCTCACTGCAGACAAAAGCCAGATATTAGTGGGTGTAAGCAGGGTTTCTTTACATGCGGGAAATGTGTATTACTTTGTTGTTCACTTCTATTATTTTGAATATGCTCATTGGATTACGTTTTTATTAAAGAATTAAACACTGCACTAACTGAGCTCCAATTACTCAATACTGCAATGTTAATCTCTCCCTTGTTCCGCCTAGCAACACCCCCATTGAGCACAGCAGCCAGACAAGTTGATGTGTCCCCTCCCTTCCTAGTTGTGCATAATCAAGCATGTCAAAATGTGAAGCATAAACGCTTAATGTCAGATAACTCTGTAATAATAGGACTTTAGATTTTTTAGATTTGTTGACAGTTTTTAGTAGGTTATGAGGAGCAATATGAGAAAGAAAGTTGGTAATCATTGATCATTGTTTAGGTACATTAATGAACCACGTTAAGCTTTTTCATGTTTTACAATGCCTGACTAATGCTGTTTGAAAATGTAAGGCTTTCTTCTTCATAAGACGTCTTGGAAATAGTCAAATTTTTATTCATTTATATTAGTAAGCTACAGGATAGCGTCAAAACATGATCTGCTCTAAAGAGAAGACAAATTAATGCGTCATTATACCCAGCACTTCTGGAAGAAAGCACATTTCAAACCAAACTGATGTCCATGAGCATGTGTATGTTGCACTCTGTGCAAAACTTGTAAAAATGACAAGATGTTTGCCCCCCCCCCGTTCAGTCCAAAGTTTGTCTGTAAGATGTTTTGCTCACAAGTATGACCAAAATTCTCAACAAGATTGCGAATTATATTTTTGTAAATATTCAGCGTCAACATGACTGCCCCGAGTTTTCTTGAATGCCCGCCTAAACACATCAGACACACCCATGATGATAGCCAACCAATCGTTGGTAAGTAGGTGGAACGAGCGAGAAAATATCATTGCAGTATTGAATAATTGGAGCCCAGACACAATTTTGTAAATTTCAGATTCTTTGAATAAAAACAGAAAATTTGAAAAATCCAATTTTTTTAATTTCTCAAGGTGGAAACAAAGGAAAAGTTGAATATTTGAGCCCATGTTCTGTTTTTCCAAATGTCCGTTTTTACTGATAAGCGTTACACGGCCCTTTCATGATAGGTCTGATGCTGAAGTAGCTGACTGGATAGAATGGTGATGACACGCCAGCGTGTGGCCATTTGTGTCAGCTGGAGCCCAGGGTGACAAAGGAAAGGTCCTGACTGAATAATGTGACTGCATTTCTAATTTGTCTGCAAAACTGTGGGGAAGCCAGCTACTTGTTATCTGTTTGCAGCTGTTTCCCCAGAATGACAAGAACCCAGTGCAACACAGCCTAGACACCTGGTCACCCACACACACACACACACACACACACACACACACACACACACACACACATGTGCAATGGGCCCGGCTACCAGATGCTATCTAGACAAGGTAATTGAGAAGAAGTATCGATGGACAAAAGGACAGAGAATAACAAGGTGAAAAGAAAGAAAAGAAAATGTGAAAGAGAGAATAAGGTGCTAGTAAAGTGTGTGTGTGTGTGTGTGTGTATACGAATGTGAAGAAATGAGGAAACAAGAGAGTCAAAAGAGTGAAAGGATGATAGAGGAGAGGAAATGGAGGGACAGTCACATGGGATGGATGGAGAGATTGGTTTAGGAGGAGGAGCTTCACTGGATTAGAAACTGTAACAGAGTGCATCATGGTACATCACTTAGGAAGAGGACAAATATGGACATATAGAGTATAAAAAGAGGAGGGGAGAGAGAGAAGGTCTGCAGGAATGACACAAAAGACTAAGAAGCACAAAGAGAGGCAGGAAGTACCATCAATGGACATGGAGGTGTTAGAGCAAAGGGAAAGTGCAAAAATGTCTATTGGTGGATTACTGCAAAATGAGATTAAGTTTCACTTGAAGGAATTTAACTTAAAGGAATAGTTTGACTTTGTGGGAAATACACTTATTAGCTTTCTTGCCAAGAAGTAGATGCAGTAGTGTAGTCTATGTGTTACACAAGTATACACAGTATGCCCACTAAGAAAGCTCCAGGATTTCAATATAACCACTTAAAAATGCCCAATGACATGCAGCAACATACTTTCCATTGTATTTAGAAGTATATCGGAATAAAGGAAAGTCACTATGATATGCCCCCTTCCAGAGGGAGATTCTGGCCAATACATACAGTACTGTATACCCACTACAATTAGACTATTTCTCCAGTAGACTACACCAATGGGTAGATGAGAAGCTAATAGTCACCTCTTGGCTTTTGTTATATTCACAGATTGGTGTTGGTTGTCTCATCTAACTCTTGCCACTTTTCGGCAAATAAACAAGTAAGTGCATTTTACAACATGTTGCAAAATTCCTTTAGCTTGTCCAGTGCATATAATAATTTACAGTTAAAGAAAGAATAAAGCCAGTACAATACTTAGGGGGTGTCCTACCTTGACAGTCCACACTCCACTACCTTGTACATCCGACAACATGCTTTTTTTCTTTGGCACTTTTTGGTTGACCCTATTCACAGAGTACTGTTTCTTTGTTACACTGATGTGGAAACTGAAGTTTTGTTCTGCTGGTTGCTCTCAGTAATTGTCAGAAGTTTTACTTTAAAAAAATAAGTTAGATGCTGTTTAATTGCTTCATGCTTTATTCAAGTATGTCTTCACTTTGCTTCTCTTTCCTTTATTCCCCATTTCTCTAAGTGAAAATCTCTTTTATTCTCTCACTTTCATAATCTTTACTTCTTGCTCTGCAATACTCAACACTACAATGTCATGTATGTCTCAAGTCAATTTTAAAGACATTTAGCACACACATCACATACAAAGACATACACACATTAGCCCGACCGTTTAAATGCTGTTTGGGTTGCTCAATTCAGTTCACAGTGGGCAAGCTGGGAGCAGCTTTACAGCCAATTCTCTAAATGGCTCTGTGTGTGTGTGTGTTTGTGTTTGTGTGTGTGTATGTGTGTGTGTGTTTGTGGAAAGAGTGACGGTAAATGCAGAAAGCTGCACCAGCAAAAGTTTGTGCGTGTTTGTGTGACTGTTTGCTAATGGGTACATGGCAATGGGTTAACTTTGCTAGCCATCCTCTTTATTTGGCTTTTAATGACGTCAATAGACAGGCAGACAAAAAGACAGAGAGAGAGTAAAGGAAAGATAGATAGTCAGTGTAATAGTGTTGTTGTTCTTTTGAATAGATATCTTTCCTTAGATGGAAGTGAGAGAGCATCATAAATACGAGAGAGAGAAGAGAGACTGAGTGATGCCAATGAATGCCTGAGGACTGACTTTGAAGGAGCTCTGCTGTCATTCATACTTCCAACACACACATAGTACATGTGAGTGCACACACGTGTTAACACACTCACTCGTAAGGCAATTTGTTACCTCCCTTGTTAGAATAAATTATTAAATGTCCCCCTGCCTGATCATTTTATCATAATTTGGGGGGAAATCTGATAGAAAACAACACATTGTCTCCCCATAATTGTCTCCCAGATTTCCCATATGTGCATACACGCACGCACGCACGCACGCACGCACGCACGCACGCACGCACACATGCATTTGATAGGTCTACTGTAAATCTTGGCATTGAGCCCTGTATCTGTGTTTCTTGACAAACCGGGGGCCCAATGGATCTCCCCATAACATCAGCACACACACAGAGACACATGGGGAAACACGGGGGAAAATATGGAAGTGAGGAGGCATAATTGAGATGTTTCAACATGAGACGGAGGGAATTATTGCACGGTGGCACAAATCCAGACAAACAAACAATATACACTCATTCGCCTAATCTTGAGTCGCGTTGATAAAGAGATGGAAGCTTAACTCTCCGAGGCTTTTAGTGATTATAACCATAGGAAAATGCCTAGTTGATTTCATTGATTTTCACCATTTTACAGCTTAATTAAAAACATGCAATTGTTCTTACATTTAGAAAATGTCTAGTGCTTTTCTGGCATTTAACAAATGTATACGTTATTTCTAATCAGCAAATTTTCTTCCAATCCCCGTATTCTAGTACAATTAAAGTATTAAAGGGGCACATCACTGATTTCACACATTACAGTAAGATCAGTTTATTGTCATGGGAAGTCATTGTCAGCCTGTGAAAACAGTTGTTTAAGATCACTGGAGGAGCTTTGTCTGAGAAAACAACCCTGGTGATGTAATCATCCTCTTCTTTATTTCCTGCCTGCAAAACAAATCGAATTGAAAGATGTGAGCATTGACGAGTCAGGGAGTTTGTACTGAAAGATTCTTTTTAGTTGCGTTATAGGAATTGTACTGTAAGATCTATCATATTGGAGCTTAACCCATATACACAGGACTAAAAAAATCAGGCTACCTCAGGCTCTGTTGCTATGATAGTGAACTTTTACATCTGTTCATGCAATTATGGATATTGATGTATGATATTGCCTTTAAGGTCAGATTGTTGTATGTGGTGTATAGATGGAGATGGATGCGAACTTGGCTGTTAAAAGTAGAAAAAGAGACAATACACTGCAGGGTATCAACTTTCTGAGCTCTATTGATGTTAGGATTCAAATTCTGTCTTCTTCCAGTAAGTCATCTTCCCCAGTGTCTAACCCTAACCACAATGTGAATTGATTTTTTTTGCACACCCCTACTGATTATGCGTTATTGTTTCTCAATTCCAATTAATTCACTTTTTACAAATACTGTGTATGGCAACTCTACTCTGACATTTGCAACCGTACATTTTGTAGGAATGAATTACATATGCTATTTTCTTAAAATTAAAATGTTATCACATTTGATAATGTTTCGGTATAGAAAGAAAACATAACAATTGTTTATTTTAAAAAGACCTCACAGTGTCTGTCTGTAGCCATTCAATCATATCGTCAGACAAGATTCCAGATTTTGTGCTCAATGTCAACATTATTTTTTCAGGTTCTTGCTCTCTAGTATATGTGAATGGCAACTATGTTATTGTATATATTAGGATCATTTGATTTTGTTTGAGTTTGATTATTGTTCAGATAAAAACAACTTAAACACTTTTTGAGGTTAGAAAAAGTTCACGGTTACAGTTAATAAAAAAAGACAATTATTACTTGCAGGTTTGTGACGGGAGGTGATTTCTGCATGAAAATCAGACATGCTTCACACTATCCACCACCCCTTCCTGCATTGTCACTGAAGGTTGGCACCGGATGTACAGTACATCGTGAGGTATGGATTTGTTCAGTATGAACGTAATTCCTGAGCCATTTTGCATATCCTTACAGACTCATATTCTATTGGCAATCTCAAATGCACATTAACAACCTGATCATCTCATTTTCTTCCATTATGCTGCCATCAATAGAGGCCAGATTTCACACAATGTGCCAGTCGCCTATGAACGCCAAACTGGACCGAGTATGGGCTGAATTATAACATGTATTTCCTAGCTGTCGCTTCTCGTTGGACTGCAACAGCAGTTGTCAGATCATTTGTCATGTGTCCAAGGAAGGTGTTTGCTGAGTTCAGTGTTCTTGTACAGCATATTTGTGGCTTTCATTCATTCATTCACACTGGGAGCTTCCCAGCGCAACTAAACGTTTACACTATCCTGCCAATTGAGGAGCATTACCACACTTTGTTCAAATATCTTGCTCTGGGAATTCTTAACAGTAGATTTTTGCTTCCAATTTTACACTGTTGAGGATTTTAAAGTGTATTTATTCCCTAAATAGACCCATATGAGATAAGTGATAAGTTCAAGTGATAAGTGAAAAAACAACAACAACTAGATATTAAAATGTAGCCTGGTCCTACCAGACTCTGGTACATTTCATTTGGACAGAGAGTCTGGCAACTCTTCATTGACAAGTATTAACTTTCTTGAAGGCGGGTATTCTGTTGAAGTTTAAAATGATTGGATCTGCCCAGAGCCACTATTGGATCTACCATAACCAATGGCTAACGTTTGGTTGTGATGTCAGCTTAGCATCGCTAGCGTTTGCCTTAGCCAGCACCTTCACCCCTAACGGAGCACGCTAGAAAATCAAACTTTTCCTGAACCCCGTGGCGAGGAGGGCCACAACATCATGGCCACCAACAAAACTCAGCAAAGATTGTTCTTGCTGGGGTTTTAACTTCTGAATATTCAGCAGTGTTGCCACAACGGACCGATTGGCTTTTTTCTCCGCCGCCATTAGGGAACTACAACTCAAACTAGCGCACAACCTCAATGTCATTGTTCTCAGCCACTCCCTCTGTTCCGTTGATTGGACTGCCAAAGATTTGGCCATAGAAAACCCAAGAATATACCGTAAACCCAGACACGTACTGAAGGAAAATAAAAATTGAGCGGAAGTACGTAGGAGGGTGGAACCAGGTTAATTAAAATGTAGAACTTGTATAAAAATGGTCAGAGTAAAATATATCCTTTTTATCCTCTAAAAGGTATAAAGTTCTGGTCCCTGGGTGGCCCCAGAGTCATAGTGATTTAGGCCATCACTACCCACAGATAAGAATGGGATAAATGGAGAGAAAAGAGAGCAATAACATGGTGTGTATTTAAGATTGACAGGTGGTAGAGTTACAGGGTCATTACCACCATAATCACCCAGTAATGACACACTGGTAGAAGTGGGAACACAACATTCCCCACTCTTGTTTTCTCTGTGTCTCTCTACCTTTCTTCCTCTCTCCATTTGACCTTGCGGCAATCAATCAGTATGCAGCAGATCCATCACTGATTGGAAACTGTGTGTGCACCATTGTCTTTGTGTGAAATAAGTAATTAGTTGTATACACTGGCAGTTGTGAGTGAGTGTGTGTGAGCGACTGTTTGAAAGTGTGTGTTCAGGTCTGTGCGTGATCAGTCTACAGGAAAGGTGTTGTGACATGGTTGCTCATTGTGGCATGCTTGGTGGGCAGCAGCTTGTATGTTGCAGTGAAGCGGAACACACACACACACACACACTGGAGAATAGAAGTGGATTTGCAGTTGAAAGATCAGGTTTCAGGTTTAAGGATCATGCTGCATTCGGGCACAGGTTGCCAGAACTCTGTCTTCAGAAGAAAAACTGCTCTCATGTTTGTTAGCAATTGAAGCTTAATTTACTGCATCATAAAGCTGCTACATTAGATGACTCCTACAACTCCTACCTGAAAACGTCATGTGGCTTTTTACAAAATGTGGTGGGATCCACTTGAGATAACGATGGTATGTAACAGGGAGGTTGGAAAAGAGGGTGTGCTTCAGGCTGAACTTGGATTTAAAATGTTTTAGTAATTCTAACATTGTTTTATATTATTGAACAGAACCTCTAGTAAATCTCCATCTTTGATGCTATAATTTTGGTCATAATAATTTAAATCAGATCTTGGTGATCTGCGTAACGACAGTACAGTGGAACGTTTACTTTTAACAGAGCGACAGTAATAACCTAATATACCATCATTATTGAGATTAAACTACATTCTCGGTTATATTTGCCCTGAATAACCCATTCAATAAATAGAAACATAACTCTGCACATGAACAGATGTGCAATTATTAGCTCACACGTAAAATAGCACCCTCGTGAATTAGTCTACTGTTGCTAACGTACATTCATAATCCTACATAACATTGTCATCAGACTTACTTATTGATGCACACACACGTAGTATCTACAAAGTTAGTCCAATAAGGGGATAAAGGAAAGTGTGATCGTGTTCCATGTTTATGCCTTTTCTCTCTCGCTTGAGACCGCTGTGTCTAAGCCGCGGTGCAGATCATGACCTTACCGCATGCCAAGTCCAGGTAGAGTGAGCTACTATGCTGAGAGGGAGAGAGAGAGACTGTATCACTACAAATAGGTTGCATGTAAGGGGGGGAAGTAGCTTCCACTTAAGGGGCAGCACACCGCAAAGCCCGATGCAAGTGTCTTTGCTTGTTGAAGACTGACACATTTGTCAATTTCCCGTCCAATAGGATGATATCGTCCATCAGTAGTTGGATGTGATCTGACAGGTTAGGGAGAGGCGCAGTTCTGTATGCTTTCTTGATGTTAGAGTATATATAGTCTAGTGTGTTCTTCCCTCTAGTAGCACAATCAACATGTTGGAAAAAGCTGGGGAGTACAGACTTTCACAAAGCATTTTCTATTTTTTTTTTATATTAATGGCGCTCTCTGTTTAACAGGGTTGAAAGCACACTGAATTGTTATTCCTAGAGCCTTTGTTCATCAAATTCAACTAATGTATTTTAAAGGATTTTTAAAGGACTGTTACGTACTGTTGCTGTGACCTCAAAGAGTTTTTTTTTTTTTTTATGGGAATACATACCACTTTTGTATCTCTGTTATTGTTTCAAAGTACAGTATATGAAGATGCTCCACCACATTTAAGGTATACACATTACCTTCATGCACTCTATTAGTCATAGTTCTGTTGTATTTACTGTTCCTATAATTACCACTGCTCATCATGTCATCCCATTATACCCACAGCTCTAACTATAGTGAGTAATATTTCTATAATTATTATTATTGTAGTTGCTGTACTGCTCTCTCTCTCTCTCTCTCTCTCTCTCTCTCTCTCTCTCTCTCACTCACACCAGTCGAGGCAGATGGCTGCCCACCTAGACCGACGTTCTGTTAGAGATTTATGGATGTTAAAAGGAAGTTTTTCTTTGTCACACCAAATGCATAGTCTTGTGGGAATTGTTGGGTCTGTAAATTCTAATGCCTTGTAGACCTACTATTCTAGACCTACTCTACTAATATGTAAAGTGTCATGAGATAACTTTTCTTATGATTTGACACTATACATAAAATTGAATTTGATTGAAAATAGTAACCAAGTCGAGTGTTATTCACTATAAAGTCAAGCCGTAGTTAAAATAACTATGCTGCTATATTTGTGGCAGATCCATTATCAAGGTGGGAGGTAGGAATAGCTGTCTGTTACTTATTGTAAGGTGAAGAGAACTTGATTCATTAAAGCAAAAGAAGAGCAAAATTGTGGTGCCCTGCCACACATAACCGTTTTTAATTTGTATTTTTTGACATATGTTTAATAAGTCCCAATGTGTTTCTGTTATGTCGTGAATGTGAAAATGAACTGCTACCTCCTCTGTCAGGTCTAGCCACTGAAAAGAAATAAGCGGAGAAATCAGGGGAATTACAAAAGCTGGTCAGTCTGACATCATATTACAATATCTAATATTTCACTAGTTTTTCTAGTGAAATATGGTGTGGCTGAAAAAGATGCAGCCAAAGATTGTTTATGTGTGTTTTTTTCTGTTTGTCTGTGTGTCAGAAAAAGAAATGAAAGTTGTGTGGGTGTGTGCATAAATGTTTCTTCATGTGGGAGAATGCGTGTCAGCAATGAGCGATTGTCTATTTGCCCGTAGAAATAAGAAAGAGCCAGACTGAAGAACCCAGTGTGTCTGTTTGTGCTCTTGTGCACTTAGCTATTCAGGAAGATAAGAAGTATCTCCCTCCATGGCTAAAGCATGGAAACACTGTTTCATGTCCCATTTTAGCAGAAGATAGTGGTTAGTTAATAATCTGCAGACTGACTAAGGTAAACTGGGCTCTCCCTGTTGTGTCTTTCTGAGAAAATGAGAATATGTATGAGCTATAAAGGGCACATGCTTGTGTGAGTTTGCACAAGCTTATTTTTATACGTTCAGACATAATTAATTGAGGTAATTGTCAAGTGATTATTTAATAATATGCAATCATGCTGTCAGATTTTCACACAACACAGTTAAGAATTAGCTTTGACTATGATTTTGTGTTTAAATTGCAGTGGGACTGTGTTTTGTGTGTGTGTGTGTGTGTGTGTGTGTGTTTGTGTGCATGCATGTTTGTCTGTGTGTGCAGCTGTGATAGCCAGTTAAGAAAGTGAAATTAATTGTACAGCGTCCTAAGCTCTCTCAAATAGAAGTAGTTCACTTCATTTATTATTCCCATTAAATGTACTCCAGGTGCAAGCACACTGTGGAGTTGGGGACATATGTGTGCGTGTGCGTGTGTGTGTTTGCGTGCGTGCGTGCTTGTGCGTGCATTATGTTGGTGTCTGTGTGACGTTTTTTTGTTTGTAGCTCTAATATATCATCTCTGAGTTGACATTGCTAAAGACATTGCTCTGATTAATCACACACACACCACACACACACACACACACACACACACACACACACATAAAAACACACTGTAATTCAAGGTTACGGTTCAGGTATCTTTACCTCTGAGTACATCAGAAGGTGACATTGTTTTGGCAGAACAGGGGAGTATTTGCAGCTTGGGATCATCGTGTGTGTGTGTGTGTGTGTGTGTGTGTGTGTGTGTGTGTGTGTGTGTGTGTGTGTCATTGAGTGTGTGTACTTATTGTTAGCACTGTGAGCAAAAATCCTTACCATGTGTTAAAAGATAAATAAAGCATAGCCATTAAAAGCTATTCACAAGCTTAGAACCCTCAACTTTATAGGAAGTAAGTATGCTTCTGTTTGCATGTTGCATTTGAATGTATAGTATAAAACACTCCTTTCCTTCTAGTGCTGCTAATTTATAAAACGCTCCTGTGGGTTGTAGAGGGTAGGATTAAATGACCTATATCGTTGTAAGGTTTGGAGGACTTGTTGCCAGGACTAGATTAAATTTAGCCAGATTCAACCAGATCTTACAATGTGTCTCTAGATTTTACAATGAAAAATGTTTTTGTTTCTCTTTGATCCATCCTGTTGGATTTCTTCCAAACTGCATACTCCTGCACACATAATAATGACTAAAAAAAATCATCTTACTTTTTCTCATCCAAAAATATATGTTCATCATTCATTCACCTTTCATTGTTTCACCTAGTGCCAGAAGTGTCAAGTAACAAAGTCCAAATACTTACCATACTTAAGTAGAAATGTTGGGTATCTATACTTTACGTACTATATTGGAGTAATTATTTTACAGCAGACTTTTTACTTCTACTCCTTACATTTTCACGCAATTATCTGTACTTTCTACTCCTTACATTTTAAAATTAGCCTCGTTATCTCTATTTCAGTTTGGCTTGTTTTCATTCCGGCTTGTCATCGTTTAAAAAATAAAAAATAAAAAACCTATCCAGATAAATTGCACCATCCAAGGAGTGAATCCGTTGCCCTCACAGATTCCTGCAGCTAAGCTTGGATGTACATTTACGTTCAATAAAGGCTATTGATAACATGCCTCTGAAGTTTGACTTTTTGCACCATTACAATGCTTATAGGCAACAAATCCTCACGTCTTCCACTCCATGAATCACATGTTAATGCACAGTTGTACATGTATAGTAGTAGTATATGGTTCTTTAATGTATTTGCATTGTACTAAAATGTGTCCATTTTCAATGGCCATAAATGTTTTTAACATTAAGATTTTAATATAACATTATAGTCATTATGGCCTTTAGAACAATGTTTTTTGGGGAGGTGGGGTAGTGCACTGAAGGCCCATGTGGCCTTCAGCTTCTGTCCTTAATGGCACTTTTACTTTTGTACTTTAAGTAGTTTTGAAATCAGTACTTTTACAAAAAAAGCTTGAATTATATTTCAACTTCTACAGAAGTATTTTCAACCCTAGTGTCTGTACTTCTACCTGAGTATTGAATGTGAATACTTTTGACACCTCTGCCTAGTGTGATGCTTGTTTTCTGTTCTTTTTCTGTTTCTGCACCCATTACATTATTGCCCCAGTCATGTCTCTAGTCAGCTATAGAGATTCCTTAGATGTAGCTTCCATTGCGTATTGGCTGCATTTAGAAATGGAGTTTGTTCACTGTTGCATGCTAATGTCAGAAAAATTAGAAAATTTGATTTGGTTAAAAAGATAAGGTGTTGTGCTAAATGGGCCAGTATCAGCTTGACAGGGAAGGACTTCTAGTTTCACTCTACAGAAAAGACTACTGAGACAGGGTAGGGAAGTTTTTTATCACAGAGATGGAAACAAACTGACACCAGTGACATAATGTGTAAGCAAATTTAATGTCAGCCAGACAACGAGATACACGGATAGAGAGGACAGTAGATAGTTACAAGTTGAATGCCTTTTAAATAGAGCCAAAGTCACTGTCACCCTCGCAAGCTTTCAGGGTCCGCCAGGATGACAGCCCGAGACTGAGAGAGCGAGCGAGAGAGCAAGGTAGAGCAAGTGTAATGTCATCGCAGAAAGTGAGAGAGGTAAAGGCTACGACCTGTGTATAGCTCACAGTGCCTGACACAATGACTGTTAACAATGTAATTACATCACTGTCTGGCAGACAGCCTAGCTCTGCCTAAACCAATATAATACAACCAGCTTGGTCAAAGTAAAGTCGTACAAGAGAAAGACAGAAAAGACACAAGCAGAAATCCCTGCACTGCCTGAACTAATACAGAACTAGATGTCTTGCTTTTCTGTGGGATCCGGAAATAAAAAAAAATTTAAAAAAGGATTATTTTTAGTCGAGTTATAATATTTCCAACCCAAAGCTGGGCTACAAAACTAGAAATTATCTTAGTAATAGATTTTTTTTTAATGTTTTAAATATAAAATTTACACTGGATACAGAGCTACATAATGCATGTTTAGTGTGTGTTGTCTAAAGCCACATAGTCAACACAGGAACAACACAGGATTAACCCACTAGGGAGGCCAGGGGCAAACATTTGCCGTAGCTTTCCAGGTGACCCCATGTTTGCAATAATTTGTGAACACACATTTATTCAGGTTCACCATGTATATTTTCATAAAGGGCCAACAAGCCAGGTGCACAAGGTAATATCAATTCAGTTCCTGAAGTGAGGCCTTTAGCGTTTGAGTTCATATTGTGCATATAGTGACAAGGTTATAATTACAAGGTTAGTAATTGACATAGCTTTCACATGTTCTAACCTTGATCTAAATTACTCTTGTATCATGTCATAGATCTTTCTCTTTTCAGGGGTATTTTCTACATTGTCAGATTCAACATCTGCTGTGGTTTTAATAAAAAAAAAAAAAAAAAAACATAGTAAACTGTTAAATCAGAAGAAATCATGTATTTTCGTGTACAGTAAGTGTGCATTTCACATCCAATTAGGCAAACTGTGATTGTGCAATGTATTGCTTTAATGAACCATGCACAGTGCCGTGCGTAAAGTGAAAATGTCTACAAATAAATAGGTTAGACAGTGTGTGTGTTGTAGTAGCTTGGGTGAAACAAAGGTTGGCTATTATCACTAGAGATGGTTACTAACATCATGGTTACCAGATGGTGGGTGCTCCTGATCTTATGTAATACATATATAGGTAGTGTGGGCCTGCATTATTATGTAATTTTAGTGGATGGATTAATGAGTAATCTCTCAGAGAATGTGTCATACTGAGGTTTATGAGAGGCATGATGGTCATGAGCTTAAAGGTGGCTTGCACGCAAGATGAACAAATATAGGATCAGGGGAATGCTGTTGATGATTATTTTGTGAACACAATGGGCATTTAAAGCAGTGTAATGCTGAAGTATTATCCAAGACAACTTGTAGATGTCTTCAGAAGCTGGTATCTCACAATTTTCATTCATCTGAATGAAGAGTGTGCATTGAAGTTGAAAAGTTAAGAAGATAGGAAGAAATCTTTTCCCCATATAGTGTATCACGTTCAATAGAGGCACATATGTTGCAACAACGAGCATGTTTGAACATTTATATAATGTATTTGCATCAGCAATTCTGCATTTTTGGCCACACATGAATCGAAATTACAAAATGCACATAAACAGTCATGTGTGTGTCGGTCTGTCAGTGTGTGTGTGTGTGTGTGTGTTTGTGTGTTGAATGTGTGTGTGTGTGTGTCTGTATACCTAATGTGTAAATTAACATACTGCTCACGAGGCAAGGCAGAGCATAACCACGGCCAGCTGACAATATGTGCAGTATGCATTGAACCTCGCTTTACTGCATTGTATAGATGAAGTGGTATTCAATAATTATTTCAGCGCATGCTAGCATTATGATGCATGAAAAAAAAACGTTATTCTGAGTGATCACTTTAGAAATAGGTCAGTTTTATGCATTTGGATGATGACTCTTTTAATTCAAACCCGTTACAAAAATGCAGTGACATAGAACTAACTATAGCCATACTGTTTGTGTTTTTCCCCCATAGGCTTGCAGTTGATACAGCATAAGTAAACATATGAGTTATACATGGATGTTAATTAATTCCGAGGCTACCCACTCAGGCTGAACAGGCCACTGATTTCACACCATATAGGAGGGGAAACAAATTTGACCTTAAAGCCAAACTTCCATAAGCTGTTCCTACCAATTCGGCTCCAGTTTGTAAACATAAACAATGTTGATCTCCTCCTTATATAAATGTTCACAAATCTCAATCCAATTTCTTTCCGAGATGATTATGACTAAATGAGCTAATTCTGGGGTGTATTTTTCCCTCTGAGTATTTTAATGTGTATCCAGACGCTGGCTTAACAGGCGAGATGCAAATGTGTGTGGAAAAGAAGTCAGAAGCACTTTAACAGCTAATGAGACTTGTGAGTATTGATACACATCTCAAATGTTTGCAATAGATTTTGGCTGTAAAGTTTAGAAAAACATGTTCTAACTAATGCCCAATAAATCACAGCTTTGGTTGGGTTGCTTATGAATCACATAATTGAGTTAAGATGGAAGCAATGAGTCAATATGTGAGGAATGTGTTTGTTTCTTGCTAGTTTTTGTTGATGTTTTTTTATGATCTTTTGCTTATTGTTATCAGATATAGATTAATCTGGAAAACTATTAGTTAGTTACTAAGTGAATAAATGGTAGGGTTGAGTACTTTTTTAGTTTCCAACCGAACTACGTGGTTACTACCGAGGACCAATTCACTTTAAATCAAATGGTGCCAAATTTCGTTCTATCTCTCTGCCATGTTGACAAAGAGCAGGGCTCAGCTCACACACACACACACACACACACACACACACACACACACACACAGGCAGAGCTGTGGTGCGGACGGAGCGAAACAACGTTGACTTTGTTCTTTGTTAAAATCCCAGTGAGTCACGGCAATGCCGGTAAAGCAGTTGCAAGTGTGGTTACACTTTTTCAAACTCCACGCAGACAGCGTAGCCTCTACTGTATAATGGCGAGGCAAAAGCGGCCCCTGCAAAGTTGCTAAACACTTACCGTGAAATTTATTTTACAGAAAAATTCATTTTTTGAAATACAGATATTTCTTGTTTTTTTGTTTGACTGTTACTCCTTTTCACTCAGTTGTTTTCTTATATCAGCTGTTTATTGCTGTTGTCTCTTTGTCATTCTTTTGTTGCCGTTGTTTGTTTGTTTGTCTTTCTCCGGTCCCCATCCCCGTTCTCTTGCAGGTTTTTGTTGCTTTATGCAATTGTTGTTTTCTTCTGTTGTTTTATGTTATCCCCACCCCCCATCCTCTTTTCCCTTCTCTATGGTGTCTGTTCGTGTGGTGTTTTTGTTTCCCCCCCCATCCCTATTTCTGTCCCCCTGTACAGCCTGGTGACAAATCATAAATTAATAATAAAATAGACGAAGGAGAATATTAAAACTCTCTTGTTAAAGTAAAATCAGTTTGGCACACCAAGGTATTTAGCTCATCACTCTGTATACCAAGCTGCAACCCACAAATTAATAGAGACTTTAGTAAAGAGTGTGAGTGACACATATTATGGCTGAGCTGAGTTGGAACATGACAAGGCAAATACAACAAAGCCTGTTCCATTATGGGTCTTCTGATTTAGTCACAGCCCATCGTTTTCAATACGATTATTTCAAACGTTGCTATCTGCGACTGGAATCAGGACACTGGCATCGTGTGTTTGCAGGAGAAATGAAAATACAAATAGAAAACTTTTCGCAAAGGGCAAACTGTTGCCGCTGTGTGTGAGTGAGTACTGAGCCAAATGTTTTTTTTCCCTGGGGGGTGCCTGAAACAAATAAACATTTCATGGCCTATTAGAATGGATGACCAAAGTACCACTTCCTCCTGTATGTTTCTGTGTACTGGCTGTGAAAACAAATATCCCTGTTGGACAATAAATCTAGATCTAAAATGAGGGCCAAAGTAAATAATCAGTACCAAAAAAAAACACAACACTAAGTGGGTTTCATGTAACATAAGTAGAGTCAGGCCCCACACCCACCACATACACACACACGTTTGGATCAGTACTTTTTAAAGCTACACACTAGTGACAAAGTAATGCAATTGACCGTTAAGTCAAGCTTAGCGTCAGTTCATGCAGGACACAAAAGTCATACGCCCGCTAATTAAATCATCATTTCTATCAGACACACACCAAGAGCAGCCTCTCGCACATAAGGACTGTCCTTTATGTAACTCCCTTCTCACTGATCCCAGCTACACTGACGCTGCTTCACTCACCCACCGCTGCTGGCGACATTTTGCCTCCACCACCCCAACCTCCACCTTCCTAGTTCAAGTTTATTTTTATTTTTTTACCCGTGGAGGGGGTGGGGTGGGGTGGGGCATTCTGCATTGTGCTCCCTGTTTCAGCTCAGCATGCTGCTAGGCTGTTCCAGGGAGCATTATCAAGAGTGGAGGCATAACTGTATTTCCATTTGTTGCAATAAATGGTCAAATCTATGACCAGAGTGTTCCTGACTGAACTACATTTGATTCACAATTAGAATAATAAGCAGACTCAACAAAGGTGTGCAATGTCCCTTTGCTACTATCTGTGTCCTTCTTACGCTGCCTTCATCCATACATTTTACACGGTCTATGACAGGACGTGTTTTCCGGGTTAGCTCACTTTATGATGGCCTTGCTTATTTATTTATTAATTTATTTGTTTAAAGCGTGTTTCCCTTGTGCCTGTTAACCTTGGTGAGACGGGAAACAAAATCAATTAAACATGAAGGGACCTGTCAGATGACACCGAGAAAGTAAATATAGACTCAACTTTAATTCAGTTTTAAAAGTCACTGCTGTGACACCGTCTCCATCCTCTGTCTATCTTCCATTGACAACGTTACTGTTCTCCCGATTCGATCATCCTTGTGTGATTTCCCTGTGGGTGCTCACAATTGTTTTCTGAGTATCTAAGCAGGTCACTCTGATAAAGTTCTCTCCTTCAGTTCTCTTTGTAAAATACTTAATTTCCAATTTCTGTTTTTGAACAGCAACGGGAATTTGCCCGTTCTTTCAGATTGTCCGGTGGTTGCCTAGCAACATGACTGTTTTCATAGTCCTGCGTATTACCAAATATGTATTCTCAGTTCAGCTTCTTTCTGACTGTCATGCCTGGAGAAAACAGTCAGTTTGTCCAGTTAAGTTGTCAGGCCCTATGTTTAAGATGAGATATTTAGTGTGTTGAGTGGAATTTGTACTTTGACATTAGTATCTTTATCTTGGGACCTTGTAGCTGCATTACTGTGTGTGTGTGTGTGTGTGTGTGTGTGTGTGTGTGTTGTGTGTGTGTGTGTTTGTGTGTGTGTTTGTGCGCTACTTTACATGGGAATAAATACACTACCTCTGTCCCAGATACACACACACACACACACACACACACACCTGCACACACAGCACAACACACTGCTGCAAAATATATTCTGGCCTATTTCTTAAAATAATGGAATGTGCAGTGTGTGTGTCTTTGTACTTGTATGATGTCCTTTGAAGTCCACTGACATTTTGTTGAGAGATACATAATTATACACACACTCATGCACGCACACGTGCACACACCGTGCGCGTATGTGTGTGTAGGCTGGCCAGTTTCATGGGGCTTCAGATCAAAGGCATTTTCGTCTCTGTGGTGGACCGTCTTCTCCTTCTTTCTTCTCCAACTATTTGCAATTTTTTCAAGGTTTGCAGAAATGATTTTGGTTGAGATCCAGTGCTGTCTCAGTGGCTGGGACCAGATACATCAAATCACCCAAAACTGAAAATGAGTCTTTATATTAAGGATGGTTGGACAGAGACATTTGGGTCAACTTGAGAGCTTCATCCAGACCAAAAGTTGTTTGCCCCGAGAGTTTCAAAGTTATAAATTGGTGTTAATTATGAATGTTGTCTTGCTAGCTCGTAGAAGTATCCACAAATGCGGTTGGTTCTTTACTAAATTTATATTATCTTTATTTACTAGTTCCAGGGAATCGCTTTTAAAATACTTTGGCAGTGTTTTAGAATGCGGAAAAAATTCACAAGTCTAATTTGTGTCGACAGAAGGTGACTCTGTGAAGTGTGGAACAGTGCAAGTATTATTACAGTATATTTTACAGAATATTTTCATTATTTAACATCCACAGACGTTATGCCATGTGACAAAAAAGTATATTTGTGTGCAGGGTTAACATCTGTAGAAATGGATATATAAAAAAATTAACTAGTGCAGGAGGTGTTGCTGCAGCTATATTAGGGGTGTAGAGCTGTCAGTCTTCCTCGATAATACCACTCAAATTTCAAATGTTATTTTGAAAATATTTTTTTAAATATTTGAATATTTAATGCTCATATGCAGCCTGTTATAAATATGCACTACACTACTCAGGCTTATCCATTGTCAATGCCAGTATAAACATGTGGTTTGTGTTACACGTTCTGTCCACTAGAGGGACTTCCAACATCAGCCTGGCCTTAAAGGGGACCTACGTCATGGCGCATTGCATTTCTGACATACCGCTCTCTGTTTACTATCATTTTCCACCACACACACACACACACAGCGACAAACAGAAAACAACGGAGAACTCTGTAATGAAACATCTAACAGGTGTATTGAAGCGGCTTTGTTGTAAAGGTTAACGGTGCTTGGTTAGCACAGTGACATCATGTTAGTAAGCACAACCGAAACAATTTGTCATGAACTAAGTAACAATAGTGTTAGCCATGATGCTAATGGCAAGCAAAACAGTTCTGTCACTACTATTTTAGTGATTTATAAGCAACCTGTTTCTTGCAGATTGTCACGTTACTGAGAATACAGATGTTAGAAGGAAATATATGAAGTCGAAGCTACTCTGACAACATCCTCTTTAGCTGTCTCCATGAAGCTCCCAGCTAAGCTCCTATAACTCGCGACACAGTTAGGAAACCAGAATGTATGTTTATATATACTGTCGATATGTAAGACATGGGATTCTACATCAAGTTTTCTACACAATTAAGATTGAATGCTGGTGTCAGAAAAGCAATCTGTGGTCATCTTAAAATATTGGTCTGGGGTGAATTTCCAGTCCGCTCTGTCGCTTTTCCCCTCAAATACAAAGAATACGTCCTGACCACCATATCTATTTTATTTTTTTTTATTTTATTTCATTGGACATAAATAACCCTATCTCTGTAGCACCTATAATTTAATAATCTTTAACTGCAAAAAAACACCTCCGTTGTAGGTGTCCAGTTCTACTGTCCGGTTATTAAAAGCTCATCCACACCTGCCAGCCTATCAACATCAAGAGTTTATAGTGGCCATGGCATAAGTGCAGTTGATCCTTAGTTCTATTGTGTGGAAGTTCAGTTTCCTGTAATGAGCACATCTCTCAAACCTGTATCTGGAATCAGTTGGGCCAAACTAAATATCCCTTTCTCTTTTTTCCCCTCAACCATCCTATTATAAAACATAAGCTCTTCTTTTCTTTATGCAAACATCTGTAAACTGCCCAAAAAATGTTCTACCTGTGTGCTTATGTGCACCGTCATTCAGCTCCTTCTTATGCTTGTCTTTCCTTTTTTTGTGTGTTTTACCATCTGCTTGTCCGGTCGATGAAAAAAGTATTTATCCTCCTGACATATCACCCAAATGCAGCTCAATGGATTTAACAGTCTGGAACAAATAACAGTATTATTCTGAGTGGATTACACGTAGCTGGACCACCTGTTTCATAAAATCAAAATGGCATTAATCCCAAATGAATTAAATAATTTAAAATGAAGTAAATAGATAAAACTTTCTTTAACAGCAGGAGATTAAGCCTGTGTTGACTTAGCGAGTGAAGTGACGCAAAATACTGAACAGCTGTCAGATTGGTTGTCTGGCATTACTGTTTCAAAAAAAGGGACGTTCCTGTCAGGAGAACCTCTTTAGAGTCTGAATTGCCAGTAAATTCCCAGACTACCTGGTGAAAGGACTGTGCTTGTGACCAGGCTAAAATGACTACAACTGCTGCTCTGATTCAACCATGCTTCACTTTGAAGACTTGCAGTAAGTCACTCTTTGAAGGAGATATAAAACCGGCTGTGTGGCCAAGTTGTAGCCGGCCAAATGTACATGTGCCAGATGAAAGTCTGGGGAAGGTACTATTAATATAATGAACTAATCCAGATATCTGGGATTTGAAGATGTCACCTTAAGAGCACAAGGTCACTATTTCTAATTTCATATAATGATTTACAAGAAAAATAATTGACAAATGAATCGATGATGAAAATCATTGTTAGCAGATACTACACTCTTTGTCTGACTCCATCACAGATACATTCTGGGATAGATGTAATAAAAAAAAAAAGCTCTGGCTTGTTTGCATGTTTTTTTTAAACCAGTCACAGTCGTCTTTGGCAGCACTTAGCTCTGGACACAGCGACGGTGGCTCTGTAAAATGATCTCGGGAAGGAACTCGTTTTGATGGAACACTGGAACAAGAAAATGCCGCATACAATAGTAAATGAAATCAACTGTTCACACAAGACAGTAACGTGAGCTATTTAAATGAGCAGGATACATGGTTAAACTTAATTTGCTCTTACCAGTGTATTGTCATGTGCATTTCATCCACAGCAATCTCCACCAATCGGTCCCGTAAACATATTCTTTGTACATCTTTACAATCATTCAATGAAAGAAGCAAGCAGGCCTGCCTTGTTGCACAGTCAAAACTAGCCATTGTCAGCCTGCAGCTTGCTAGCCCAAAGTCTGTTGTTGTTGTTTCCTGTAGCGAAGGGACTTTGAGAACAAAAACACACAGAAAATGGAAATGAAAAGGCAAAGCCAATGTCAGGATTTATCCTTGAAATAAGGGTACTTTGGGGTACTACACGTGAGATTTTTTACAAATTTTTAATTAAAACATATGTCATGCATAATTCCTGAGATTCGTAATACTATAATAATGAATGAACTTAGTTATGGGTTTCAAACATTTGAATTGTAGCATATAAATGTTTTTCATTTACAAGGTTGATGTTTAGTAAATCTTTTACTGCCAGTGCTGTATTATACCTCTTTATATAGACTATTTTCTACCAAAAATGTTTTGCGCTGGTCAAGATGTAGCTTGCTTTGCCTGAAAAAAACATTTGAAAAGGGAAAAAATGATTAAAAAACGTTTTAGAACTTCTGATCTAGATTACACTCTAGCAAGACCTTTTGCAATTACGCACCATTAATTGGGAATATAAACAATGCTGTCAGACTAACAATATAGTATAGTAATAGTATAGTAATATAGTAATAGTAAGACATTATGAGAGATTGGTATTAGTGTTTTTATTAGGTTCTTTAACAAATCTCACTCGTAATGTGGTGTCTGGAGCTGACAGCATCTGAGATATCTGAAATATTATTTGCAAATTTTGATTTGACGTTTGTCCTTGTTGCTGATTCAGATGTGTCTCTGAGGTTTTTATTGGTAAAACTCTTCTATTTGCACATGGAAATCCACAGCAACTATGAATCGACATATGTTCAAATGATCCGCATTAATGTGTAGTGTGAGCTCAAAATAAGGGATCTGAATGAAGCAGAGACCCAGGGATTTGGAGTGTCTTATGATTCTGCTGAGTGGGAGGTTATTGTTCCAAAACAGTGAATATGTATTGGAGAATGAGTTTACAAACCAGACATCTCAGCACTTGGCCAAGAAATTGTTGAGTCACTGGTATTGATCAACAATCCGCCACCCTTTCACACATTACTGTTGTCGCTCTGTGCATCTTTGAATGTAACGTGCATCGCTGTCTGTCAGCATATTATCAGAAAACAAAAACAAAGCCAAATACTCTCATGGGAGGATTTGACACATGCAGATTTTTATTGTATTGCATTAGCGATTCAACGTTCTGGTACCAATTAGCTAGTAACTCATAAAAAATAAAAAAGAAGAAATAATTCCGATCTATAACTTACTTTGAATGTGATTGGCATTACCTGCATAACAAGGCAAGGCAGCTTTATTTGAATAGCACATTTCAGCAATAGGGCAATTCAAAGTACTTTACATAAAGATTAAAATAATAAAAGTTATAGTGCAGTACAAGAAATTAAATATTAAAGAGCAGTTAAAAACAGTCAAACATTTAAAAGCAGATAAAATAGCAGATTTTAGGCTGCTAGTATGGGACAGTGTATAAGCCGCTGCCCCACACACGTTATCGGGACGCAATAACCATTTTGTGGAAACCCAGACTTTGTTGAACAATAAGGTAGGCACTCTACACAGGCAGAACCATATGTCTTTACCATCTAATCCATCACGGGTCCTGCAGTACCATGTGACTTTGTACTCTGGTTACCCATAATTAAGGGTGGAATTACTTCTCTTTACACTACAATATAGTTGTCACTATAAGGCTTAGTTTAATCACGGCAAACTTCTGTCACTGCAAAATCCTGAACAGCTCCAACTGTTTCTTGTAGATTTTACCATAAAATCTGTCACACCCACGTTGGAGAAATTCTCAGACATATATTCGTTTCCTGTTCAGAAATACCCTCAGAATGGCCACAACCCTAAACAAAAACATCCCAAAAGGCACCAAGTTACTCAGTTCACTTCAATATAGCCAAGAATGATACAAAAAAAATGTTTTTTTAGAAAATGTTCATCAGAACAGTCAAATCACTGTCTAATCATACTTCTTACATCTCCTATGTCTTACCCTTCCTGATTGTCTTACAGTTTCAACAAAAATCAACTTCAGGATAAGAAATAAGCCGTCATTTAAAGAAAGGCAAAATCAAAAAGAAAGGTCTTCAGCCTTGATTTAAAAGAACTGAGAGTTGCCGCGGACCTGCACTTTTCTGGGAGTTTGTTCCAGATATGAAGAGCATAGAAACTGAATGCTGCTTCCCCCTGTTTAGTTCTGACTCTGGGGACAGCAAGCAGACCTGTCCCAGACGACCTGAGAGGTCTGGGGGGGTCATAGTGTAGAAGCAGATCAGAAATGTATTTTGGCCCTAACCCGTTTAGTGATTCATAAACCAGCAGAAGTATTTTGAAATTAATTTTTTAATTTTCTTTGAAGCACCGGAAACCAGTGTAAGGACTTCAGAACTGGAGTGATGTGATCCATTTTCTCTCTTAGTGAGGACTCAGTATTGAGTTCATATGGAGGCACTGACTGTGTCTAATTTTCTGAATTTTATTAATTAAGAATTAAAGAAGGAGGCAAAATCATTGCAGGCCTTGGTAGATAAAAGTTCAGATGCTACTGGTACTGGAGGGTTCGTTAACCTATTGACAATAGCAAACAAAGCACAAGAATTATTATTACATAAAAACTCAAGTGTAATGAAAGTTTAACTATGCAGTATTAAAGTAAAAACACGAAAAAGATGATAGGGATGCTATAGAGAGGTTTTCTAAAAGTGGTTCACCAGTTTCTTAGCAACAGGTTTTGGTAATGTTAATACTGCCACCAAATGTTAATGGCTGAACTCTGCTCAGATCCACAGTAATCACAATCCGCAAACCTCTCTGTAAAGCGGAAGGATTCAGTAAAACACAAACCTTATTGTGCACAACAACAACCGTGTTACTGAGGGGATTCTAAACGCATGTTCATTCAGAGGGATGAGCCTGGCTGCTGACAGTCCAACACTTTAATATATCATAAGTCAGTGAGGAAGGTGATCAGTGTCCAAAAGCAGAGGCTTTATACATATACATGTGTAATTTGTGTTGTTTTTTTTTTTATAACTTGTGATCTACAATCTGTGAAGAAGAAGCAAAGCATCTTGTAATTGGGTTAAAGAGGAAAGAAAACAATAAAAAGCAAATGTCTTGCTTGTGGGTCAAGATCATTGTTATACTGTATGAAGCATACTGTACATCTCTGTCATCTGCTATAAAACTGAATAGAAATGAGAAAATAACTGCTGCATTCTTGACTCTTTCTTGACACTTTATTCACAGGCTCTTTGTGCCACAGGCCCATTGTGTTCCAAATCCTCCTCAGTGGGTTTTCAACTCAAGCAAAGCCAAAACATCAAAATATGTCAGAGGGTTTTCACTTTAATAGTACTTCAAATCAAATATTCTGGGTTTTCGACCAAAAGGCGTAGCAGTATTTTGTGGTATTCATTGGTTTTTCAATGGGACACTGTGAGAGGCTCCTAAACCAGCAGGGTGGCCTTTTGCAGTGTATCTTTTTTTGCTGCCTCTGTTGGTGTGAAAGGAGCTTAAGTGGGGCTAAGTCGCTAGCAATGGGATTTTAGAGGAAGCCCTGCTTGCACTGAGTCCATTTTTACTGTGTGTCTGTGCTGAATGTGCATCTGTGTAGGAGTGATGCTAAAGTTTGAAATGGCTTACTTTTTTGACATTCTTACATTCCCCGCCTCTGTTATTTTTTCGAGCCATTTGTGGAAAGTGAAATACTTTCTTGGTGATAAGGAATATGCATGCCCCCTTTGTTGTGTAGTTAAAGAACAGGGCCTGCAAGTCATGCCAGTGATGTGTCTTTGTATCTAAGAAGGTATGGCCACATGGCTTTGAATCTCCAGTTAGTGGACTGCCTTGATTACAATTGTTTCTCATCTGGAATATAATGTAGGATTATGTGCTTAAAGGGGCTCTGGGATTATTCGTCTGCTATGGCAATCTTCTGCTTAATACACACTTGACTAGGCTTTAGGCTATACAAAGCCTAAAGACTAAAGACAGTTACTGGCCTACGTAAGTCGTGGAAACTGAGTCACGACCTGAACCCGCCTTTTGACATCTGTTTTATTGTATAAGAACTATTATTCAATATAAAAAAATCATAATGTCTGTGTAAACAACATGTGTCCATGAATCAAACCCAACTGCAGTAGCCTAACTGCACTTAAACTGTGGGGTAAGTGAATTGTGGCTTTGTCTTGCTGCTCAGGCTGCAGTTACTGTACTTTGGCTTGGTAATGCATAGACTCTAGAGCCCTTACATTTACCACACTGTCTTTCACAGGGAGACAAGCTGGCTAATCTTAAAGCTAAATGGACATGCTTTTTGCTGTAATTTCTAAATTAAAAAATATTAGCTTCAACAAACCTGCATCTTGGCAATTATACAGTATCAATAACTAAATAAGGCAGTAGCTAAACTAAGTCATGATAGAAATAACATAAATTGCTTTTAAGAAGTAATTAGCTCAGCAGGATGGGTATACTGGATTTGTGTAAAACTGTCTGCCGAAAAAGGTACACAAGGTATACAATGACTACGTAAACACATTTAAATATGTCACTTAATTTGTCAGCCTGACACTTTAGTCTCTCTCTCTGTAGTTATTGTTCGACCTTTGCAATGCAGTACACTCTGGTATAAATAATCTAACTGCACATAATCTTGTGCTTTCCTTAGTGGATCTGTGTGTTATATCTGTCAGGTAGTTCGACAGACAGATAGTAGAGATTTTCTTCTCATACATGCACACATTACCTCCATTAACATCTGTCTCTCTCCCTTTGTCTTATGCATCACCCTCATTAATTCCTCAATGTTGCTCAAAGTGCAAATGTGATTCACCATTAGGAAACAGTAACATAAAATATAATAAGAAATGCTATCTAGTTAGATTTTGACTGCGGTTTTAAATCTTCACACATTCAATACAAAGAGGGGTTTGATCTTCCTCTGACAATTGGGTTTTTACCATGACAGCACAGCTAAGGGGGTGGATAGAGTCAACCTGCAGTGAGGGATGATGGGAAGGGAGAGGGAGTTGGGTGGGCAGAGATGGATGGAAAGATAGATAGGAGGAGAGAGAGACAGACAGAGGTGGGGTGAGCAGCAGTAACAGAGATGGAGGGATAAGGTAAGAAAGAATGACAAATGCAGAGATGTTCCAGCTGGAGCCATACACACACACACACACACACACACACGCGGTATGTTGTCATCTGGTGTTTACATTTTTGCACAGAGCTATTTGATATAAAAAAAGCAATGGAAAATGACTCTTAGATGTCAATGTCCCTATTTTTCCCCTCCTTTTTTTCTCACTGGAGATGGGTGTCAGTAAAAAGTCAACCTGTTTTTCTAACGTGCAAAAGTGTACACACTTGTATAAGTTCATGAGTTTCAGTGCTACAATGATGAAGTCAGTTTATTGGTTTAAGTCATTTATCAATAAAAAAAGTGCTAAATTTGGCATGGTCACAGCTGCACACATGTGCTGCTTTTCCTGTTTATATGCATTTACTTTTTTAGCCAATAGTTTGACTGTTGGATGGATTGCCATGCAATTTTGTAGAGATAGTGAATCCTAGGACTTTGGTGATTCTGACCATCAGGTTGACCTTTGTAATAGATGTATAAAGTCTTGTCAACGTTTGCATGGATGCAGACGTAAGTGGTCTTAGTGAACTGTGGTGATTCTGTAATACTTCTGTAAGTGTTAGTCACAGCCCTGGTAAAGTTTGGTTAGACCAATGCACTGATTAGTTTTGTATTGAAAAATAGATTGACGCAATAGTGGTTGCATGGTGACCACAGGAAAACAATGGCCATGTCATTTCTTGGTTTGCTTTAGCGTAGTCAAATTACAAAATACTGCAAATCCAGAGATGGTATCAGTTGTTGCCAAGTCAATGCACTACTACTGCTATCTGTTTTCCCACAGTATACACTTCTGTAGTCTGACATGTAAATCAGCACTTTACAGTTACTTACTTAGCGTACTGAGTTGCATTCAAACATAGCCTCAGCTGGTGTTTGTTGTGTTAATACTGATGTCATTGCTTAGATAAATTTACATAAAACAACTGATGTTGACTATAGTGCTTTACAAAGTAAAATACAACAATAACACAATAAATAAAATACAGCGTATATCACAAAGAAAAATAATAAAATAATAAAAAGGTAATGATATATTTCCTCAACTTGAAATTAAAGCTAAAAAAGATGAAGAAGTGTTTGGAGTGGGGGCAGTTCTGATATGAAAGGATAAGCTGTTACGGGCTACAGCAAAGGCTGTAGCCCGTAACAGCTTACGGGCTGCAAATTACACCCACATTTGCTCACTAAAAATCAGTGTTCATATTCAGGGCACTTATTCTCTCACACACGCTGAGTGTAGCCTCCACTGATTGACCACGCCTCAGTTATACAAGTGCTCTGTGCTGTGTCAGAGTAACTGGAGGAGTAAATGTGTTGGAGCATCCATACTGTGCTCTGTTACTACTGAGAGGGTTTGACTCTGACATACTATTGCACTAACTAAACTTTCTCAATCTTCTGTATACAGTTAGCAACCTGCATTCTTTGCTCTGCAAAGATTACACATATGTGCATGTGAGGGATAAGCTGAGTCAGTGCAATCTTTATTGTTGCTAAGGGGACATAGGGGTTTGCATCAGCAAATAATACAGGTGTAAAAATCATAGACCGTAAAATAAATGGACAATGCAACCCCGTTGTTTTCCACGGAGACCAGTGAAGTCTATTAGAAGCACTTTTCTGTCTGAAAGTCGTAAGTCTTCTGGTAGTTGTGCCAAAAGAAATCTCAATCATTCCCAGTCTTGCAGAGCTGGAGACCGTAGGTATATGTGAGGAGATAACATAGGCACAGGCTAATTATTGCTAACTAAAATGCTAGTTAACATTAGTAATTAAACGTAAACAGCTAATGTAAGTCGAAACTGCCTGTGAGCTTGTCCTGTACTATACGGTAATTTGTCTACCATGCAACAGAAAGTTGCGTGGTTATGACACAATTGCCTGCTACGGAGCCATAACGTGAGAAATAAGGTAATGGAGCCTTTTATACATTGTTGTGTTTATTTAGAAATAGACAATGGGCAAATAGAGTCTTTAAATGCTTCAGATGTAAAATTATTTGCTGTGAAAGTGGCGCCAAAATGAATGGCAGTCAATGGGATACTAACTGCACTTGATGGCCCATTAGCATCAAGATGGCTTCATGGGAAGTACGCTTTGTGGAGGCTGGCTTGCCCCCTTGGTAAAAATGGAGAATGTTAAAAAATAGCTATGAACACAATTTAATTAGCAACTTTATAGTCATTATAAAATGTTGGCTTCCAGGCCAGGAGTAGTAGAACTGCAAAATACCTTTAGACAACAAAAACACTTTATCCAAATTTTGCCAATTCTGCCCCATAAACTTCAAGGATTAGATTTTTTTTTTTTTTTTAGATATTTAGATAAATTAGATGTAAAGCTTATATTTCAACAAAATCAACTTGGCTTTTATCCTAACCATCATGCAATGTGTGTTTGAAACATATTCATAAGCACAAAGGGATTGGAACTCCTCTTTAGAGAAATCATCATTTATCTAAAGGAAGAAGTGAAAATATGAAATAGTTATTATAAATGCCAACATTCCTTAACTTTGTGCATGACTGTTGCACTGTGCTGATTGTGTTTGTGTGTGAATAAGTAGAACAGATGTATGGAATTGTCAGCACAGATGATAACAATTCTCCAATAAAAGATACAATGAAAGCCTCAAGATCAGATGGCATGTGACATTTGTTGACTCAGCCTGCATCCAAATCTGCTCTCTCCACTAATTCTTTGCTACATTATAGAGAATTAATTAAATGCTTTTTCTTTTTATGGTGTCTCTGTTAATATTTGAGATGCAACACCATATGTCTTAATTATTGTTTGATTTGTTAGTTTGCAATGACACTTTGTAACTGTTATGAAACTGTACAGTACTTAACAAACATTATTCTTAAACCAAAATCAGACATTTCTTCCAAGAAACGCATTGCAGTGCACTGTTGTTTAATCTAATACTCAAGTGTATCCAAACAAAAATCGAAAGAGAACGGCATGTCCATATCAATATTCTGTTTTCTTTTTTTTATTCAAGCGCCAACAAGTAGGCCTTTAAATGACTTTTTTGTACATCTGTTCCACTGGTGAATTTGGTAAATATCACAGAAGCACAGATCACAAACTCTGCCTGCTGTCTCATCTAGAAAAACTGGTTATGTGTGGTATTTACAATGCTGCATTATTTATTCTAGCCCGTGTTTGTTCAAAGGAAAAGACAATAGAGCAGAATGGAGTGCAGCTACTCTGAAGCTTTGGGAAAGCTCAGAGGGGCCTACGAAGAACTTTTAAATATGACCATTACTTATATTGCTTAATATGAATCAGTTCATTGCAGGTTCCCTTGTAGTTATCTGATGGATAGTGCCATATTTTCAAAAGTCTACTAAACTCTCCTCCTGTTTTCTATTGATAAGCTTTGGAATGAATAGAAGGCACAGTCATGAATTCCCACTTTATGGTATTGGATAGAACAGAAAGCTTAAGCTGTGAATATGCAGTGCAGTGCTGCACACAGACAATTTCAAGCCCACACTCATATACATACAGATGCTGTTCTCCTCCTGCTTACTGACCTGTTTCAATAATTCAGAGAGTGACTTGCTGGCTGGCTGGCAATGGGCTCTATCCATGGCCTCGGTCAACCGTTAAACACAAACCCTCTAACACACACCCACTCATATAAGCGTAGTGTTTGTTATGATTGGCAGTTTTGCATCTATGCAGCTATACACACCAAATGAGCTGCAGAGATTTTAGGATATAACTTGTTCTGCATATGAATGCACGTTTGTATGTGTGTCTACTGTGTGTTGCATTGATTGCCGTATGCATTCGGAACCCAATGCCCCATGTATTGCAATGGTGATTGCTAATGGTGTTAGCTAATGACAGCTAATGCACCGTGTGCATGCTTGAGTGAGAAATCTGTTTTGGATTCCTTACAGTGTGTGTATGGGGTTGAGTGTCTGTGTTCCACGTGTACAGGCTTTTACTGTGTTATGATTGAAATGAAAAATCAAAGTGCTTTCCACGCAAACAACCCACACACCTGGGTAAACAAATATTAAATTATACTATATCCACTTTTTTAAGAATAGAAGATAATGAAATGCTGTTGACATACTTCGTAACCAGATGTTAAACTGTAGAAGTTAGTTTCTAGTTTTTGAAATCTAACCCGTGAAAACATTTAGACACTTTAGTTACTTTCGTTAGTTGCATTTAGTTATCTTGCTACCTCCGAATTAATCATTTATCTAAAGCCCACAACTTAATGTTATATTATTTATTAGCAGTGTTGGGCCACAAAAGCATTAGGGATTACTAGTGGAAAAGCAACAATTACACTGGAGTTACTAATCCCCCTAATGCTTAATTATTTAGGCATTTTGAGGTCTTTTTGGTTTTGGCATGATATCAATCTTTTTCTCATTCAGAGAACAGATTGCTGCCGGACATATTCAGGGGTGTCGGACTGGGGGGAAAAGGGGGACTGAGTACCCAGGGCCCTCATTTGAGGGTGGTCCAAAAGATGCTAGAATGAATAGCTGTGGATGTGGGGAGGGGCCCATAGAAAATACCTTTCTAGAGGGCCCAAAATTTTGTGCTACGCCCCTGGACATGTTAGCTTGCCGCAGAGACCGGGAAGTGTAAGGTAGCAGCTAGCTGCTACCAAAGGAGGAGATATGTGCTTCTTGTTAACTCAAAAGTTGTCTTAAATGTGTCTTCTTACTTCTTAGCTTGCCACTATGTTTGCCTGCCTTTGGTTGGTAAGACATCAGTCAGTAATTACCCAGTTTGTACAGAGTTGGAGGGTGTGTAAACACCGCAGCTTCACTATGACGAGCGCTACACGCAGGCACAGTGGCTAAGATCATGTTAGCTGCCTTCTAACTGTGAGTTGGCTGCTTGTTATGAACCACAATGTCTTATTATTATTTCAACATTTGTTAAATAAATAAGATGTCACCTGTGGTTATAAAGTCTTTGGAAGTGTTGGAAGTCATCTTTGATGGCTGTTCCTGTTTGTTGAACTCCCCCCTACTGCATAAGTAGCGCAGAATATGTCCATATCTGTTTTATTGAACAATAGCACTGCTGTTCTTGCTGTGCTTACTTGGTCGGCCGTGGTTCCCCCTGCTACCATCCCAGTAGTACCACAGCGCACATCATGGCTCGGCCCAGCGTGGCTAATGCTAGCTGACCTGGTTCCATGAGAAAGTCATGTTAGTGTCTTGACTTCAAACACTTTAAATGTATTTTCTTAGAATAATAACACATATGCACCTTTCCTCACAGATCACTGTAATAAAGGGACCACATCTTACTACAATATAGGCTACTCAAGCTGAGTAAAGTTATATTTAGTTTAGCAAAACATGGTGCCATTTGCTAAGATATGTGCTACTATGCACCTTGTCTTACTCTGTCAAATCTTTATAACCCTGTGCATGATATCATGCTGCGATAATTGGGTGATACACATCCTTGATTCTGACAGCATGAAACAAATGTATGTTGCCAGTAGAGTCATAATAAAGAATAAACAAGCTGTTATTCCTGCGGCTGTGCAGCCTAGTTTTAGCTTTTTTTTTTCTAGTTTGGAGTTAGATAAGATATTGAATTATTGAAGGTGATTATTTTTAGGAGACATTTGTCTGTAGACAGAATTGTGGTTGTTGTTTCATGTGGGGATTCTTTAAAACTTTCATCATCGTCAGGAGCCCTGATGAGTAAAGTTACTGTGGCATGTCACCCCAGGTTCCAGTGCTCATTAAAGGATGCATGCACTCTTGTAAAGTCCAGACCAAAACCAAAACAAAGTAAATGTAGTCTTATCTTGGGGATGCAGGCTCATTAAACTGCACGAATGGTCTTCAACCATTGGGAATATACAAGAAACGGAGCATTGACCCACACTTTATGTAATGATGATCTGGTGCAGCTTTAATGCTTTGTGCTGTTATGGATTTCATCAAAGTTTAATGCTGCTGCTGCAATTGTTGGATTACTGAAGCACAAGTTTAATTGTGGCTGGCTCAAGACTTATGTGGATACAAAAGCTTTTTTCTTATAAAGGTAGACATACAAATAGTTATAGTTCAAGACATTCACAGACATGTGAGATACAGTCTATGAGATCTGATTTGTCTGTTAGTGTCTGTAAATAGCTGCCGCAACAAAGTATGACATGGGGTTATATTATTGCCTTGGATTAGTTTTTGCTGTGTAGGCAAATTTGTTTCCACTTTTTGTTTGTAATCATGCTTCTTTCAGGGTTATATTGAGGGCGGAACATCAATTAAAATCTGGAAGTAGTTCATAAAGAAACACATTTGGAGAAGGATAATGAATTTATTAAATCAATCTTTCATTAATGTGTGTTATTTGGCTGCAAGGCATGTTTGCAAATGCAAAACTCAACGAGCAAAGTTAGGTTGCTGAATACACAGTGTACAGTAGGTGCCTATCTCTGTTCCAAGCGCCCAACTAATGTGAAGCTCATGGCCTTGCATGCCGTACAGGGTGTGGTCCTGCATATTAACACCAGTCAATCACCTCTGCTACTCTTGGCAGATTTGCTGACAAAGAGGCTCTATTTCACCACCGTATAATTTTAGTTATGGCTGTTGCGTTTTTGCCAAGGACATATTCAGAGAAGGGGAATTAATAAATCACAGATCTTGTCTATCTATCGCTACTGTGGCCATCTATCTAGTATTTTAAAGTTGTGCTGTCTGATAAGTCAAATAATTTGAAGGTTTTAAAATTCATTAATGTCAGTTAAGATCCTAATGATAAATAATGTTTGATAGCAATCCAATGGGCAGATGAGAGGAGAGGTGCATATTCTGCACACGGTAGAATGGAGTGTACATATGTGTTTGTGCTGCTCAAGGCAGATTTCATTATTGGCTCACTGTGATTGTGTGCGTGCGTGTGTGTGTGTGTGGGATCCTGCTGAAACTAGACACCACCACACTATTGATGTGAGCGCAATCTCTAACTCTCCTCTGCATCTATCTTCATCCTCTTCCATCTTTTTCTTTTTTACTTTCACATTCATCTCCCTTTTCTTCTTTCTCTACATCCCTCCATCCTTCTGCTTTTTTTGGTAACATCCCTGTCTTCAGGTGAGAGAAGGAGGCGTGGAGGGCGCTTTCTCTCGCGGTTGCCATCCCTGTGCTTCCTCTCTTCAGCCCTGTCCTGGTCACCCTCCCTTCCACTTTACTCTTTGCCCTAATTCTTTTCTTCCTTGCGTCATTTTGATCCTTCCCTCCTTTCCTCCCTCCCTCCATCCCTCCCTCCATCCTGCTGGCTCAGCTCGTATAGAAGCAGCCTTTGTTTCAGCTGTGTCCTCTATCCTTTGAAGGAGAAAAGGAAAAAAAAAGCGTAAAGGAGGGAGGGATATTAGGAAGACATGAAGCATGGACAGTGTAGAGGAGAACTATTTGAATGGGGAAAATAGGAAGAAAAGATGGGTGAAAGGATGAATAGAAACAGGTGGAAGTGAAAATGGGAGAAGGATGAAGGAGGAGGGATAGCTTTAGATCAATGGTTAGTGTTGTTCAAGGCATTGACATCCAGTAGCAACAGCATGTGAGGCCTGCGTGTGTGTGTGTGTGTGTGTGTGTGTGTGTGTGTGTGTGTGTGTGTGTTGGTGTGGTTAGGCTATAGAACATGTGCTCACACCTCCACTTGGTTCAATGGTGCACAGTTGCAGCGCTTTTGTTCTCAGTTAAAGGCCAACCAAGCAGTTTATTAATAATTAGCTACTTTGAGCAGTTATTGCTGGAGAACCCTGTACAGCTTGTACCCTGTACTGTGCTGTAAGCCAAGTTAAAAAAAGAAAAGAATATGCACTACAAATACACTATAATGTTACAGGTTGTGTTGTGGAGACTAGGGCTGCACATTAATCGCAATTTTATCAAAATCGTAATATGGAGTACTGCAATATCCAAATAGCGGCAGGGGCGGAATATCGCAGATTTTGCACGTCTCCTCGGAAAAATCACACTCTAAATCATTTTCATTTTTTAGATTTTAATATTTTTCAAGGAAAATGAGAATAATGATACAAAAATTATAATTTCCTCTAATATCGTGAATCATACAGCATTCGCAATAGTAATCAAAATACTCCCAATTAGATCATTTCTTCATATCGTGCAGCCCTAGTGGAGACACAGAACGTGATTCACATCGTCAAAAGGTTGTTTTTATTTTTGTATTAATTATTTCTTTCTTAATCCAATATCGAATACCTATGTTTCCTCTGTTTCCTGTTCTATAGTGAGTGAAACCAGAAAGAAGATTTTGGACCTTTACCCTCATCCATGATGTTATAGCCGTGATAACATGTGAATCCTGAAGCAGAGTGTTATCCGCTTTTACATCTCTGAAGGTAAGGTACTTTTTTGTGTGTGATTTTTAATGGACTTGCCTAAAGGTGTAGTTTGACGCTGATTTGCTTTCTCACTGAGAGTTAGATTAGAAGGTTGATACCACTCTCAAGTCTGTATGCTAATGCTAGCTGCTTCCCTTCTGTTTCCAGTTCTTATGCTACCCTTAATAATTGTGCTGTGGAGGCTTGTAATAAAAGTGTGTTCCTCCTGGGACTAAACGCTTCCAAACTGAGATTCACGGTAACGGAGGACAGACTAGCCTCTTTTTCCTGGTAGCAGAACCTGGGCTCTGATGCTGTTTAGAGTTTGAGTCACAGTAATTAAGGAAGACAGGCTAAATCTAGGTCAAAGCAGCAGGCTTTGGATTTGTCACCTGGGTGAAAGGCTAGCTTAGTTTGGCATGTAGTGCAAATGGAGATGTAGTGGAAACTATAGCAACATTTTGGCTAAATCCGACTTTGCTTGCCTATGTAGTGGAAACCTGACTAGTTTTATTTAGTCCTCTTTGAGTTTGCCATGGACATTGGACTAGCCCGGTTTCGCCCTAGAAACCAGACTGGCCCAGTCTGGACATGTCATTGAAACCAGGTTGTGTCAGGCTCTGCGGCGGAAATCAAGCTGGCCCACTTCAGTAAGAACCAGACAGGTTTGAGGTTGGGCCAATGGCATGATGGCCCTTTCTTTTTATTAAGACATCTTCACATGTGTCTCATGCTCATCTACTTTTTCATCTTCTCTTATCTTTCCACCAGTGTTCTCCAGGCGGGAGTATAGTAGCGTGTCATCTTCATATAGCCTAGGCTTTCTCTGCCAGGAATCCACGTCTAACCCACGTTGCCCCTGAGACTCTGCTGCTGATCTGCTCTCTCTCTCTCTCTCTCTCTCTCTCTCTCTCTCTCTCTCTCTCTCTCTCTCTCTCTCTCTCTCTCTCTCTCTCTTTTCCCTGGCCTGCTCTCCCTTTTCCTTTCTTTAGCTGTTAGATCTACACTTCTATCCTCAATACGTCCCTTTGGGATGTAGCTGATTGCTGAACTCAGCTAGAAAGAGGCAGGAGTAAGGGAAGGGGGAGCAAGTGGGTAGATAGAGAGGAATATCTAGAATGTACTAGGTGGGCAAATGAAGAGAGAGTCAAAACTTAGGGATGTTAATAATGAACTGTTTAAGTGTTAACCGACAATAATATTTTTGACCGATTCATACTATCATACAAACACCCAAAAAACTATATTATAAAAAAGAAAGTGACTTAAAAAGGTTTGTCGCATGGTAAAAGACAAAAAAGGCTATACAATATATTCCATTAACTGCAAGTTAACTGGCTTGTGTTAACTTTTGCCATAGCCTATTGTGTTTTAAGCATTTTTTTCTGTTAAGTTCATGGCTCTCTACTGGACAGGGCTCACTGGTAGATGAGGAGGAGACGGACAGCTACAGACTTAGATCTATCTATCTATCTATCTATCTATCTATCTGTCTGTCTGTCTGTCTGTCTGTCTGTCTGTCTGTCTGTCTGTCTGTCTGTCTGTCTGTCTGTCTGTGTGAAACATAAATTATTACTTAATCTTTGAATCTTTTCAACCTTGGCACTACGTTATCAAAACCCCAGTGGATTAATTCAAGCAGAAATGAAGGCTGAGATATACAGTATGTGTGTGTGAGTGTGCGAGGCTGTGAGCTATACATTGTAACATCTCCTCAAGCACATGTGAATTCCACTGTGACCCTCACAAATCTCACACATATGCAAATAACAGGTGTCTGCTTAGATATAATCATAGCTAGAGGTGGAAGATTCTCATAACACATTATGCAGTGCTCATGCATGCATGTGTGTCGGGGTTAATTTTGGAAGTGATTCTCACAGGCCAACTGTTAAACTTTGTCACGAGTAAACTGACCTGTATATGTAAATTGGTAGAATGCTCCATTAAGATGCCTTAAATACGAGTTTGTGCTGTAACCATGGATGTATAGACAAGAATTAACTGGATTACTTTCAATACTGATTAAAAAATTCTATATATATCTTTAATATACTGCAAAATAGGGCTGGGCAATAGAGAGAAAATCAAATATCACAATATTCTTGACCATTTTAACAAAATGTCATTTACACAATGAGATTTTTGACAAATATTCTCCAGAAATGATTTAATGACTTAGTGGGTAAAGGTAAATAATGGAACAGCTAGAACAGTCTGGTAAGTTCAGAAAATTACATCAATTTACTGTAATGCAGCCTGTAAAATGCCTTTACATTATTGTCAGGCAAAGACAACACTTAGCATATTACGATATTACAATATATCCAAAATCTAAGACGATATCTAGTCTTATATGGCGATATTGATACAACATCGATATATTGCCCAGCCCTACTGCAAAATCATTTCTAGTGTCCCATTAAAAGTAAATCAGAATGCAAACAGACAGGCTCACGTACAGTATGTATACTGCTAAAATATGAATCTATAGATGTATATATACAGATATAGTGTGTGTGTGTGTGTGTGTGTGTGTGTGTGTGTGTGTGTGTGTGTTGGGGGTGAGTGTGTGTTTGTGTTTCGGTCCACCTGTCTTCTCTTTCTTTTCAACACCTTTCAATCATCCTTCCTTGTGAATGTGCTGACACTCTGAGGGTTAGAGATGGCTCAGGTTGCTTAAGGGACAGAGAGGAGAGAGAGGGAGGGAGAGATGCAGAGACAGACAGGAGAAAGCTGAGAGATCAAACAGCCGCCTCTGTTTGTTTTATCTTTTTTAATGAACAAAGTGCCACACATTTAAATGCTTTGGAGTTCACTCAGAGGCCTATACGCCAATGAGGGGATTCAACCCGCAACCCTCCAGCTTCTGAGAGCAACTTTAATTAATGCTCTCTTTAGAGCTAGATTGCCCTTGTCTGTCTGTGTGTGTTTGAGGGAGAGAAAGAGAGAGAGTGTGTGTGTGTGTGTGTGTGTGGGGGTACCCTTAACTGCTCAGCATAACAGATCAAAGTCAAGTCTCCCTCTGTCCCCTACTCACTTTGATGAATGTAGGCCTGGATGGATGGAGGAGAGGGAGGACGGATTAAAAGGGACAAGATGGAGAGAGGGATGAATGAATGACTGAAAGTACAAGGAGTTCAGAATGGATTGACGGATGTCGAGGTTGGAAAGAGTACGTGCAGTGGAAGTAGATGAATGAAAGAGTGGTTAGATGGCTTTGACCTTTCCATCACCCTCTTCAGAGTTGGCCCTATAAGGTGCAGAGTAAGTCACATTTTCTCTCCCTTTTCTCTTTTGCCCCCTCTTCACTATTTCAAATCTTCCAGAGAACCATCATTTTCTTCTCTTTCCTCTAATGCTTTTTTAATAGTGTTCCCTCTCTGCTTCTCCCGTTTCTCCCCTTCTCCCTTCCACCTACCTTTTTTTTTTGATTTTTCGCCTTGTGTTCCTTAATATAATTCCCTTCGCATCTTTATTCCTGTATTTCATTTCCTGTCATTTATATATTTCTTGTTACCTCCTTCTCTGGCAGTGTGTGTGTGTGTGTGTGTGTGTGTGTGTGTGTGTGTGTGTGAGAGAGTGTTTGCTCTCTCTACCAGACAGTTGAAAGCATGCCTGGATCCCTGGGGGAGTTTGGCAGCTGAGACCTGCCGAGGGCCAGCCAGGCCTGGGTCACAAAGCTAACCTTTTCCCCCTGCTTTGCCTCTGGCCCTGTGGGATAACAGGTGTGAGGACGGGTGGGGAGAGCAGTCTCCTCTGCTCTCTGGAGCTGAGAGGTAAAAGGGAAGAAAGCAATGGGAGGAAGATAATTCATAAATGCAAATACATAAGACACACACTCCCAGGTATTCAGTTAGTCATGCTTAAAGCTCTCTCTCCATCTGTTGGGTTTATGTGCAGTTGTTAATCATGCTGAACACTTCCAAAGGACTATTTTCTTTCTTATTGTTTTCCCTTGGTCTGCAACAGCAGATGACACACTTACACACCACTCCTAGCATGACACAGATACCGCATATGAGATGCCCAAAAGAACAAAGATGCCATTTCATATGGCATTAGATGTGTGCAGTGCATTTTAAGAAAATATATACTCATATTGAGTCCTGATTTGTTAAATGTTAGACTTTTAACATTGTTTAAAGACATTGCACAGTTGACCAGGCAGCTAAAGAACAATATTGTAGTCAAACCAATGTCACAGTCAAAATATTTTTTTTAGTTGGTGCAGAATAGTTACAGTACATATACATTTGCTAAAACTTAAAATGATAAGAAAAAACAAGAAATCAGAAGAAAGAAAAAAATAAATACATGACATGAAAAACATGGCAACTCAGCCATGTCCAACACCAATACACATTATAAAAGACTATTTTTACTTGAATAAAATTTTTTGAAAACCTTTCCTAAGGCCCTCCTACTGTGCCATACATGGCCCATTCTCCAGGAGAGACTCCATACAGGGAATCCGAATAAGTACGTTCATGCTGATTTCCCAATAGCAAAAAATAACTCATTATCAATGTCACCCTGAAAAGTAGAGATTTTTTTGTGACTTCTTAGAAAACAAATTTAAGATTTACTGATCCTATCACACTAATACATTAGACAAACAAACTTAAACAGACACTGCTGCTCATTTTCGTCTTGTTTCTTCTGTATTAGGGTCGTTTCTTCTTGCTCATTTAAATTTGAAATCCAATAGTATTTCATCTTTTCATCTTTCACAAAGAATGCCCTTCAGGATTTTGTTATCTTTTATATTGTAAGTGAGTTTCTGTCTCTATGACTACCTCATCACATCGCACAAAGTCGTATTGTTTCTGACTTCCTCTCTGAAATCCTCGTCTGTTCTCTCCATCTCTCTGTGTTTCTCTCACCGTAGGCAGCGCAGGAAATGGAGTGTGTAAAACAGGATGTGAGGGTAGCCATACTTGTTTATTTTATACTAAAAGCCCACAGCCTGGCTAGAAACCAGTGATGTATGACAAAAATGGACAGAGACAGTGAGGATAGGGACACAGACAGAGGCTGGTTCTCTTTTCACTCTGTGGTTGTCATGCTCACGAAGAGATTTTGAGTTACAAAAGGTTACAGAAAATGTAATTACTCTAGTACTGCCAATGAAATTTTGCCGAAATGTGTACAGAAATCACACAGCGAAGGGGAGCATAATTACATAATGGCATAGCAAACAAAGATGCAGGGAAGCAGATGAGATCATTCAACAAAATTAAGATATAATTACCCTCAGCAAGTGCAAGTTTTGAGTTTAATTCAAGGTTAAAGTCAAAAGTTTATTGCATACTGCTAGGGCTGGGCGATAGGAAGGAAACCAGATATCACGATATTTTTGACCAAATACCTCGATATTGATATTGCGGAGATATTCTAGGGTTGACAATTGGTTCTTTAAAAAGAAACTCTTCACACTTAGGTTTTAGATAAATAATAATCAGTAATGTGGACATAATGTCTAAAAGTGGGGAAAAGGCACATAATAGAACAGCTAGAACAGTCTGGTAAGTTCAGAAAAGTACATCACTTAACTGTAATGTGACTTTTAAACCAGTCAAAGATCACAATATTAAGATATCCAAAACCTATCTACAGTATCTAATCTCAGATCACGATATCAATAAAATATAAATATATTGCCCAGCCCTACATACCGCTGTCTATCATGTAATCTCATTGAGTTAACTGTTTTTACATCAGTTATATATTGCTATGTTACAACTTGCTGTGAGGTGATAGTATCCATCATAATTGACATGGTCTTCTAAGAATACAGTATTCTACTTTTATATGTGATTACACCCGGAAAATAACACTCTCTGCCATAGTGAGTTCATTTGTAGAGTACTGTGAATATAGTGTTTGGTAATGGCAAAATACAGTGGGTAATGTTGTAATGGTACAAACTAGATTCAGGGATATGTATAAAGCTGGACATGCTTTTCAAAATGTATGATTCACTGTAGCCTGGGACACCCTGGTCTATACTATACTATATATATATATATATATATATATGTTGTGTTTATTTGATTACACTTTACTTGAAGGTATAAGAGTGACATGAACGTCATAAACATCATAAACAAGTCATAAACGTTTATGACGTAACTTATTTTAGTAAGTCTCATTCAATTTTGTCATGACACGTTATGGTTAGGGTTCATGTGTCATAACATTGTCATGTCACTCGAATGTAGATACCTTCAGGTAAAGTGTTACGGTTTATTTTACCATCAGAACTCAACTATATAGTGCACTCTTGTAACTCGTATGATTCAGAATACTTTTCCCCCACACTGTCAGTCAGGTTTATAGAGATTACAAGTTTGTCTTCTCTCCCAAGTCACCTTTCTTCTCTCCAACTCTGCTTCTACTTCCTTTTTCTCAGCCTCCGTCTCTCTTTCTATTTCTGTCTCTATCATTCCAACTTTACTTCCCTCTGCTTCTCTCAGCGTCACATCCATCACTTTGTCTTCTCTGTTGTCTCCACCTGTCTGACAATGTGCTGTGGTGATGACGTGAGTTCATGTATAATACGTCTGGAAGAATTAATCATTTTAAAATCAAAATCGAGATTTTAAAGAATGCAATTAGCTAATTGTGAAGATTGCGGTTAATCAAATATGCAATAGTTGGATGTTTGTTGTAATATTTAGGTTATTATTTTTTATTCCTCTTTTTATTATTAGATTTACTGTTTTTCATAAGATCAATGCTGGAGTAAAGTTACATACCACAGATTGTTAACAGACATGTCCTAATTTGAATGGATTTTTGATTTATTTTCTATTTTTCTTTATTTAACATGATTGTAGGAGGTCCCATATGAAGATGCTGCTATTGAAATGAGGCAGATCAGAAATTTCAGTTTACAGGAAACTATTAATATTTTTTATTGTAATTGTTTTATTATTATTATTATTATTATATAACTGTTAGCTTTTGTGTGTTTGACAGTTCAATCCCATGCTCATTAAAAGAAAAACACTTATTGCTGGTGTTGTGGAGGTTTTCTGTACAGCAGGAGAGGAGAATTTTTGAAGTGAGACTTTGTTGAAACAAAAATAAAGACAGCTGAGCTAAAGTACTGAGTTGGTGTTTGGATGAATTTTTAATTACAGTATATTATGCTTTCCCTAGAAAGGAGGAGACCTTGTTTGTAAAACATGTCTTATCTTAGCAAAACAATTATTCTTACAATACAGACACATTGGAGCCTTTCGACGTCTTTCGACATCCGGCCCTCATGCCTCAACGTTTTCTATAGGTCATTTATCTTTAGCTGCTAAAGACAACCGGTACCTTGATCACATACAAATACAAAATATCCTGACTCTGCTTTCTTATTGATAAACATAGCTCTGTACATCTTGGTTTTTCAGACTACAAGGCACCAGCTTTCAGAACAGACAGCTGCGGCTTCAGGGAGGACACAAATTGAATGAACTGAATGAAGTCATATAACACAAAAGCATAGTCTTGCATAATATGATGATAATACTTGAATATTATAGAAGGATATATGAAACACAACTAAACATAAATGGAATTTTTTTCCCATTACATTGGCAATTCATATCTATGTTCTCATCCTTGCATAAGAATATGGAGCAGTTTTGATGGTGTCTCATGCTCCATTACATGTTTTATCTTTTACACAATGAATAGTGAACTTCAGCTAATCTTTGAAAAAGAAAAGAAATCGCAAATCAAATCATATTCACAGTATCTGGCAGAAAAAAAACAATTCGACTTGTTCCACGTTCAGCGCTAATATCCATCTTTATCAACGTTGCAACCTTAAGTGACACAGCTGCCGCTGGTACACACTAACACACTAATGTATTTGTATGAGTATCTGGGATGTTAATGTTGGCTGAATACACACACACATTGCTTTGGGTGAATTTGTATTCATTTAATTCAATTCAATTTTATTTAAAGTAACAAATCATTACAAGAGTTATTGCAAGACACTTTACAGATAGGGTAGGTCTAGACCACACTATAATTTACAAAGACCCAACAGTTCCAGTAATTCCCTGAAGAGCAAGCATTTAGTGCAGTGGCAAGGAAAAACTCCCTTTTAGGGAGAAACCTCAAACAGACCCAGGTTCTTGGTAGGCGGTGTCTGACGGTGCTGGTCGGGGTTGTGATGAACAGGGGCAATAATAGTCACAATAAAGATAATGTAACCATCACTAGAAATAGTAGTTGTAGTAGTTAATGGTGTAGCAGGGCACTGCAGGGCGTTACATGGTGTAGCAGGGTGTAGCATGCCACTGAAGGGCATAGGATAACATAGCAGGGCATAGCAGGACATAGGAAGGCACTGCAGAGTGTAGCGGGGCACTGCAGATGTGTAGCAGGGCACTGCAGATGTGTAGCGGGGCACGGCAGATGTGTAGCAGGGCACTGCAGATGTGTAGCGGGGCACGGCAGATGTGTAGCGGGGCACTGCAGATGTGTAGCGGGGCACTGCAGATGTGTAGCGGGGCACTGCATAGTGTAGCAGGGCACTGCAGATGTGTAGCAGGGCACGGCAGATGTGTAGCGGGGCACGGCAGATGTGTAGCGGGGCACGGCAGATGTGTAGCAGGGCACGGGGCAGGACCACACACACTACTAAATGAAACTGCTATTACTCAGCCATATGAGGAATGTGTTGGACATATTCCTTGTTGTGCTTTATAATTTAGCCGTTTCATTAATGCACATCAAACCCCCACCATTGTGTTCCCACAGCTGCTCTCATTTCCAATTTTTCAAACTAATGTATTCAATCAGATAGATTGAAGATGCTATCCTTCCTTCCTTAAATGCGTCTCTACCAACATGTCTGCCCCTTTTTTCATACCTTAAGTAGTCTCTGTTGTGCACTTTTTTCCTCGCTGTTTCTCCTCCTCTTCTTCCTGCTAAGCACCATCTTATCTCTTCCCATTGTCTCTCAGCCTATTTCCACTCTTTATCTCTCTCTCTGTCTTTCTCTCTACCTTACTTTTAAATGAGCATTATAGTTTAACATTATAATGTTTCATTGTCTTTCTTTTCTATCTCTTCATTGTATGTGTTGGCTTGCTTTATCGATGTGAGTGTGTATACCTACCTTCCCCTTTGTCTCTACACCTTGATGCAATCTTCTCCTCCCTGTCTTTTTGCTGGTAAAAATATATGCTCTAGGAGATTAAAGGATAACCCTGGTGTTTTCTGAGTTCATTTTGTGGTTATTCAGCTCTAATTAAAGTTGCATTTTACCTTGCATACTGCATACTATTTTGCTTATTATTTGTAGTGTTTAAATTTTAGCTGCAGTGCACCATAATGGCTGAAAAATAGAGCCCGACCGATACAAATATTTGGTTATTTAAAAAGCTGATATATATATTTTTTTTAAAATCCAGAAAAGCGTTACAAAACATAAACAAATTTCCCGATTTTTGTAGTAAATATGTGTGAGGGGCAATATTCCTTCTTTTTCTCTCTTTTTTCTCTCTTCACCCATCTTCCCCATTATGTCTTTGTTAACTGCTGATGTATATGGAACATTAAACAGGAAGTGCACTGCAGTTGGCTGTACTCAGTGGAGAAATATGCTGTCAAGTCCCTCAACAGGAAATGTACTTCCTACGCCTTCTTAATTACTCGTGTGTGTGTGTGTGTGTGTGTATTCTGTAAATCCTTCTATTTCTACAGACTCTATGTCAGCATTCACCAGCAGCAGTGGTATAAAGCTTAACGTTGAAGCAGATAAACATACATTATAGTATAATGATAAGAAGCAGTTTAAATTGTATTTAATTCAATTATTAAACCATAAAATGAAGGTTAAATGGGTAAACATCTTTAAAATATTATCTTCATCCCTTGGCTCATTGTATCTCTCTTTATGTATTGCATAGCTGCAGCTCTGTTACTATATGTATTGAGTCACCTATTAATTCCAACATTTATTTACAATTTGTTTGCAGTATGACTATCTCATCTGATAAACAAGCTAAACCGATCCAGTGGGTGGTAAGAGCCAAAGAGATGAGATGTCACGTTTTCAATGGTAATTAGAGTTAATATCAAACTATTTTGTTTTGAAACAGCAAAATGGGGCAGCTGGTAGAGCGGTTGCCTGCCAATCGGAAGGTTGGTGGTTTGATCCCCGGCCTGCAGTCCCATATGTCCTTGTCCTTGGACAAGACACTGAACCGCAAGTTGCCCCTGATGCTGTGCATCGGAGTGTAAATGTGTGTGAATGTTTATCTGATGAGCACCTTGTACGGCAGTCTTGGCCTCAGTGTGTGAATGGTGAATGGTTCCTGTAAAAGCGCTGTAAGTAGTAGCTAAGACTAGAAAAGAGCAATATAAATACAGTCCATTCACATATATTGCCCAGGAATAATAATGAGGAAAAGAAAACTGTCCCAACAGCTCACTGCCAAGGAATAACTGTAGATTGATTATGTTTGTTTGCTAGTTTGGCAGATTAAATATCACTGGTACCAATGTCCTATGGCCATTGAAGAACCATAGTTTGTTCCTAGGGGAACAAAGGTAACTTCCTGGAGTCCACCACCCTGGGCATCGGCTTTTCGTTGTGACAGTCACAGAAAACTTCAGTGTTAAACCTGGCAAGTTGATCCTACCTAAGAAAATGTAGGTTACAGGTTGTCTCAAACTATTAGTTATTAGCTTAAGGTATGTTTACTTTAAATATTCTAGTTAAATTTACTTAACATGTATTTACTTCATTTAGTAAGGTTAATACAATGTCAAATGCCAAGTACATTTAGTTCTTTACACTGGTTCTTTCATAGTCTTAAATATACTGAAATGGCAGAGGTATAGGAGTATTTTTTTGTAGCTCAAGAACACTGATATGCTGGGCTACCCCTGGGCAGGCTTTATCCATGTCAGGAGATGTCACCAACTGGAGATGCATCACTGGCTCCACTGCACTTCCCCTGCTGATTTTCTCTTTGTTCTCCCACAAGCATAAGGCTAACCATAACCGCCTGGAGGCAACCACAATGGCCCATAGGGGACTACTCAAGCTCAGTCTTAGATGCCAGAGGCACCTTTGTAGCATGCACATTTACAGTAGATCCACTGTAACAGCCTGGACTGATTATACCATGAGACCTAGGAGACAGAGACACAGCTTTAGTGCGATCTGACCACCAACCTTGTGACTCAGTGTGTCCCTGAGTCATATGTGTCTCTTCTTTATAAACAGCTCAATCTAGGAATCCACCACTAGCCCCAGGAACTGTCTCCAGACTGCTGTTGGTGTATTTGGGTTGCGGAAATGAATGCTTCACTAGTTTTAAAGACAGTTGACAATGGACCTCTGTGGGCTGAGCCCTAATTAGTGGTCTAAGCCATTCAAACTCTGATATGCAATATATTCCAGGCAAAAAAAAGGACCACAACCATGCACCAGAAGAAGGTTTGAGAATTAATAACATAAAACACTTCCCTTTAACGCAAACAGTCAGTGATCATATCAAAATTTGAAAATATCCATCCTTTAGATTCATTATGACAACTGACAAACTGTGAAAGTTGTGCAAAATGTGTGGCCTTAAATATCTAATAAGTTCCAATTAAGTGAAAATGCCATCCTTCTTGGGGATGTGAAAGTAGAGTTAGCCTGCTTGCCTGGTTCTGATGGGTACATTTTTCCAAAATTGTGGAAATTATTATTAACAAAGTAAAGTGAGTAGGTGACTAGCAAAAAAATTGTCATTACACTACAGTATGTAGTGGCAATTGCTGCCCTCTCCCTCACTTAGGTCATGTTTTCATGCCAATTTACTGTGGGGACTGTTGGTATGCATGTGCTTCTATATGCTACAATCTCACAGCGGGTTTGCCTGGATCACTCACTGTACATATAGACTAGGAAATAGTGGAAAGATGGCCCCACATTGACAGAGAAAACCTTATTCTGTATTTGTCTGAATGAAATAAGAACATGCAGGCTATCTGCCCTCAGTGGCAGATTCAGCTGTTTGACATCCCTGTGCTAAGCAATAGCTGTGCATTCAGGACCATGGAGAGCTCTTCCCTGCTACTAAACAGTCTTTTCCGTCTGCTCAGCTTCAGTTACAACAGTCATATGGCAGGGATCACAGATTTAGAATTGAAACTCCACTTCTTTGCATAATATGGTGGTTGTAACGCTACAGCGGCTATCTTCAATTTAAGCACCATGAAAATAACTGTTCCATAACTTCACACATTTCAATTTTATTGAGTGTTTTAGCTTCTTTTTAGAGCAGGTGAATCCAGTTACTAGCTTTCAGAGACACAGAGTCTCGGCAATTGTGGCCTTTTGAGGTCAACAGATTGAGTTTTAAGCTCCAGTTGTAGAGGCAGATACCCACAGCATTATTCTACACTCCATTTCTAATTCAAACGTGATCCCCTCTCTTATCTCTCGGGGACCAGCCTCATGTCAGATGGTAACAATTGGTCGCCTTGTTGAACCAAAACAACATCTACTGTCTAGTCTACTTTGTTATGGTTTGGGGTTTTTGTTGGGATTATTTTTCCTTTTTTTTGGCCTCCTTGTGTTTTTGTCCTAGTTTCTCCCTGGTTTTGTGTGGCTGGTCTTGTCTCGTGTTCCCTGCTGAGTCTGTTTCCTGTTTTATGTTGATAGTCTGATTTCCTGTTCTGTCTCGTCTTGTCCAGCTTTACGTTTGTCCGTCTGATTGTCCTGCTCCGCCCTAATGTGATTCACCTGATGTCTCACCTGTTCTCTGTTATGTTGTTACCTCTCGTACTTAACCTCTGTGTTCCTTTTGTCTAGTGCTTGATCGTTTTGTGCCGTTGCTGTCTGACGTCTAGTTCCTCCTTCATGTGAGTTTGCCCAGTCTGCGTTTTATTGCCCGTGTTCCTGCCTTCCCTGTGAGTTTTTCCTGGTTTTCCCTCGTGAGTTTTTCCCGTTTTATTATCGCCTTCCCTTGTGCCTGTTTTTGGTTTGTGGAACTTTTGGATTTTTGCCTTTTGCTCTCCGTTTTTTGTTATCAATAAAGTCGTTCTGAAGCTCCCTCCTGCCTGCTGCTTTCTGCATTTGGGTCCTCACCTCACCCCCCCACTGTAACACTACTAACTAAAAAATCCCAGTCAAAGTCTTACATGTCTTTTCAAAGGAAATCACACAGATTTGTTAAAGGAAAACACTATGGAAGAGCTGCCATTGTTTCCTTATTCCGCTTCATTAAAGTAAATTTAATGTAAATAAAACACAATTCCACACTGCCAATAGTGTTCGAAAAATCCCCTCCATAATTCGGGGTATGTCAGTTGATAAAATGGCTAACTATTCATATTATTATGATATCTGTGACATGTTTAAATGGTAGAGTATTTATGAATAAACATTTCACAGAATTCACTGGGTGACTCTAATTTGGCAGCTTTTTATAATTTACACACACGCACGCACACACACACACATCATCTTTCACAGTAGCCAGTGACAAGTGACAAGTAGCTTTTGATGGATAAATTTAGATCAGTCACACTCCTAGGTATTATGAAGTGATTTAAAAGTGCAGTGCAGGTTTTTATGCAAAGACTAATACACACACAATGTGGTTATTAATGTATGCTTGTATGTGTACACACAAGTGCACACAAATACATCTACAAAATACAGTGATCTCTATTTGACCTAGATACTGTGGTGATTAGCCAGTGGCTATTGATAAGTCTTTGACACATGAAAGGCAACATAGCACATTCATGCTCTCTCTCTCGTTCTCGCTCTCTCATTCTCTCTCATACACACACACGCAAACACTTGCTCACTGAGGATGACATAAGACCTGGTTGAAACAAACACTGACAGACTTAACTAAACAGAAATGATGACATTACTTTTGATGGTATTCATAAGTCAATAAAGAGGATGTGGATGAAGTTTTCACTCGGAAGTCTAAAATTAATTAAGTTACTTGAATTAAATATTTCCTAAATTTGTATTTAAATACTCCAAAATAGTTCAGTGTAAGTTTGGCAGCATAAGGCTTTACTCTGTACTTCATGAAACTGTAATGTGAAACCTTTCTCCATTTATAAGTTTTGCAAAATATATGTTTGTGTTCATTAAAACTGATGTAGTTGCATGGCCTGCAATGAATAATAAATGTCACTTCTAAAAAAAAAAAAAAGAAATGCCCTTGCATCCCACATTAAATATGTATAATAGGATGTAATATCTCTCAAAAGATTTTGGGCCAACAGGGTAAGATACTGGTGTACGTGCAGGACATACATTATCATGGCGTTTTAGTTCAGGTCATTGCTGTTATAGCAGAATTGTCCTAAGACAAATCAATGCCAGTTGTGTAACTAGTTCAAGTCAATACTGTAATGCAATGCAACCTGGGGCCAATTGACCAGTGTAATAACTGCACAGTCTTTGCAGTTTGTCTTTGACCAAAGCAAGCAGGGGTTTCTTGAGTATCAACAGAGGTGTATGTTGATCCATCCTTTTTCTATGCCCTTCAACATCCAGCTAACTAATTTATTATTAACTACACCCAAGGGTTAAATTGGGCTGGGGCTGTCTGGGCTCAGCATACGCTTTTCTATGTCATCAGGGGATGCTTAACTTGGTACATCTTCAGCAATGCATATAGTTTTTACACTTTTCTATGAATCTGTGGAGAATATAGTCCTACATGGGGTGATGTAAGGACTTGAGAACATCAGAACTATCACAGGGTTTCTTTTTTTCTGTCAATGGGTGTCCTTAGAAGCTATCTGGCAGATCAGCAACCTTAAAGTACGTGTCCATATGAATGTTGTTTTCATTCATAAGATTGCCCCACTTCCCAGCATTGCAGGCTAGTGGGTTTGTCACCAGTTTCTCTTTAATGACCATTGACAAGCAAAGAAAACAGTCTACACCCTCTTACAACCGCAATGACTGCAGCTGATTGGACAAACGCGTAACGTGGGGCTGGCTTCTCCTGGATTTCAAAACCTACCATAACGGTGGCTCCTTCGGAATATGCTAATATTTGGAATTCTGTTATTTTACGAAAATAGTTCACCGAAACCTGTTTCAGAAAACATTTTAAGATTAAGGGCCCAGTTCACCAACACTTCAAGCAGCTGATTCTAAGTGCATAGTATACACCATGATTGCTTTCAGAATATTCCTTCTGTAAAATGTAACTGTTAGAGAAAAAATATGTATTTATAGCTGTCATTGCAATACCGTGAAACCATGATATTTTTGCTGAAGGGTATCATACCATCAGTATCAATATCTCATACTGGCCTATGCCTAGGTGCATTATACTTTGAGGAAGTGCTACATTAACACTTTTTATTTATTATTCTAAGTAAATTTATTCATGCACTTTTCCAGCAGAACCCTGCCTCTCATTCTACCAATTTGGCACACACCTGGGAGCTGCCTCAAACTGTTGAAACTTAGTCTGCTATTTTAAGCTGCTGAGCAGCGTCACTGGAGCATGGAACAGCAGCTCAGGAGTCTTGCTCAAGGGAACCTTGGCTATATCTATAAACAGAGAAGAGTGTGGTTACTTGCAGATTCTTAACTTTATATTCAAAGAGTACACAACAGCCAGATTTGAGGTGGCCTTTAAGGGAGAAGAAAGTACTGGAAAACAGCACTTGACTTGACCACAAGCCCCCTCTGTTCACTTTAAAGTACTCAGACTATTTTTATTGCTATGACACGATGGGACACAAGGAGCAAAGTAAACATTGAGAAAAAGGTTTATGCAAGTTTAATATTATCCCCACATAGCTGCTCTATCTTACTCTCCATATCTCTTGCTGTGATTCACCTTTATTTATTCCTCTCTTGTCCTTTCTGTTGCTCTTTGACAAAATGTCTTAAAAATGTATGGCTATTCTTCTATTCTACGGCCTTTTTTTTTTTTTAAATGCAGAATGCATTAAGGCATTTTTTGTGTGTGCGATTGTGTGTTAAATGTGCTGCCTATAAATAATGAAAGATTGTGTTCATGTTTGAATCAGTGTGAATTATTTAACCAAGTCCACATGCACACAAATACTGTACAACCCTACGACAGACATACTGCTCATGCACCACAGTACCTCTCTCTTTTTTTCCATCTCTCCCTCTCCTCTTTCGCTCTGTGTCTCATTTCTTATTAAATACCTTCATTGGAAATTACAAGGTCAAGACAGATTATCTCAGGAAGTAAACATCTCAGTGGGCTGGCTTGGGAATAGCAATTTCATAGTCAAACTTCAGTTTCAAACTTGATCAAGTCTAAAGTACATCACTCATCTGGGCTCACTGAGGGAAAAGCAGTATAAAAAGACTTTATTTAGTAACTTTGATAACAGCATGGGGAGGAGGTCCCATGGAGGAGTCCACTGTTTATTTAAGCACAGAGTCTGGGTCAAATATTAGCAAATATTGGGGCCCTGCTGTTTAAGATGACAATTTACATTAGAAGTTAAGCATTTTCCAAAGCAGCACTTGAGAACAAATTCAGTATTGTCTTATTAGTGATGATGATAATGCATTAACTTGACATATTTAACTGTCTGTAAGCCAAGCTATGTATCATAAATTCATAAATCACAAAATCCATGTGTTGTAAAGGATACAAAGAAATGTTTTTATGCCTGCAATAATTCTGTCTGAAAATGAAGCTTAATGTGCAGCCAACAGCCACCTATCCGCTCTCTGCCCTTTATGATTCATGTTATCGGGTGGGGTGAAGTTTAAGAAAGTAGACTTGGATTGGAAGCTGCTGCTCCATGCAGGCAGACATGAATTGTGGATGTAATGTTGTCAGCATTTTTGTATTAGACCTATACTGTGTGTAAGCATGTGATAAACATGTATTCCCAGAATACGATTTCACTCTCTGTAACATCATGACGAAGGACCAAAGTGTAGCTTTTTATAAATGAGTAGGGAGTGTATGCACTCTCCCTATAACATGTTAACATCCATCCTATTATCAGGAGGATGGCCTCATTGAGGTGGGATTGAGATAAGAATTAAGTGCCCAGTTCACCAACACTACAGCAGCTGACTATAAGAAGTGTAAAGTTCACACCATGATTCCTTTCAGAATATTCCTTCTATAAAATGTAACTGTTAGAGAAAAAAACATAAAAGTGACATAAGTGCTAGGACATTTTTAGAGACATGTCAGGTGATGTGGACACATTAGAGGACGTATTTAGCTCTAAGGGTGAAGTGAAATACTTAACCAGACAATTTGTAATTAGACTTCTTCTTGATGGCTGTCAATGGTGATTTCTGACTATTGACTGGAGCTGCCAGTATTGTGTTCTGACCGACCAAAGGTGAATTACCATCCTTTATCTACAAAATAATGACTTTAAACAAAGAAATAATGGTGGTCATTATTGAGTCATGTATGAATGAGAAGAAGGCAACCTCACCAGAAACCTTTTTTACGATCGGGAGAACAAGGCATAGTGTTATCCTCAGAAATTGGATTATAATTGCTGCTAATTTTAAGGTTATGTTATTCTCAAGAGATGTTAAATTTATTTAATGTTTAAAGCAAAATCATAAAGTTCATAATTTAAGGGGCTGGTATACCCAATAAGAACTGCATGTCTCCCCCTTCTTTATGATGGATGGCTTTGCACTTTGCGCATGGCTGTTTCCTTCTCCTTTTAACACTTTTGATTCCCAACATTGTCAGACATCATGCCTTGCGAACTTCAGATTATATAATAGCATATAACAGCATATTGAGTCTTAGTTGGTTACAGTAGCTAGTTAATATTTATTTCTGTGTCATGCCAACCATTTGGCCCATACCACATGGGATTTCTAGATATTGCTGTACATCAAACATGGAGACATCATCTGGTATTACATATACAATACCAAAAGCAAAACATGACACGCACTTCTATATACTACTACTGGCTTAAAGATCAACCCCCAGGTTTTCCCCAAGTAACTAGCTAAAGTAAATGTCTCATGTGCAAAGCCAACCCAGTATTCATGCATTATTGTCATTTAAAAGACTGATAAACAAAGTGTTTTGTGGTTCCCAGTAAAAATGAAACCAATGGATGCACTGCCAACTAAACTAGAACAGAACAAACATAGTTGTGTTGCAAAGTAATTGAAAAGTGTTGATTAGCTAGTAAATACTTAATACCATTAGCCCTTAGCTATAAAAGAACAATCTGACAATCTGGAAAACCCCATGCAACTAACCTGGCTATTAGGTGGCTGTCAGCTGTAAGATGGCAGTTTGAAGAAAATAATGGTGCCGTTTGGAAAAAGCAAATGAGATATAACTTTATTCTGATTGGCTAAACAATGTCTTTTTTTTCTAATTGCATGTAACATCTCCAACAGAGATCTCTAATAGGTGTCATTAGCAAGGACATAACAGTACTTCCCGGCAACAAACACACAGGGAATATCAATGAATGGCATAGATGGTGATCTTGAAGATAATGTAGTTTGCATCTGGTGCAACATTAGCTACACAGGTGTTCACAGATGTACCTGGACTGCTTTGGGGAAAGTTAACTCATCTCATATTTGGGACTCTAACTCAAGATGATTATAATTAAATTGGTGTCTATTGTATTGAGGATATTTAGAATGAAATATGAGTTGGTGAAGTCTCAAATAACAAGATTGTTGTCCTTGTCTGTGCAAATTCAAAGTCTGTTTGGATCTTCTTTCAACGTGGAAATCTAGTTAGATAGAAATAGATCATTAAAGTAATTCACATTCAAGGTAACATTCCAAACTAAAGGGGCTGTTGGGGATTGTCTAGTATGCTTGTTAGAGACTGTAGCTGTTTGATTGCCTCTGCACCAACACAGAAAAAAGTCAATAGCTGACATGTGAGGGGAAGAGGAAGCTGCTCCTCTTGTAAGAAATATGCTTGCTGTGAGATTTTCCCAGTGAGAATTTGACTGTTTTATTCTTAATTGGTTGGAAGATGAAACATGGCTGCTTCTTCGTTATCATTTCAACTGTGTTCTCTCTCTCTCTCTCTCTCTCCCCCTCGCTCCCTCACACACTTCCTACTATCTCTGTTGTCAAAGGCGCCAGTGCAGTACAGTAGAAAATAGATGAGAGATAGACAGCCACAGAGATGAGAGAGACACACAGGCTATTTTCAGACACTACACAAAAATACACACACACACACACACACGTAAACCAACAATGTGTCATTACAAGCTAATGCCATAATATGTTTGCCATGCCCTCCCACAATGCGCTGCTCTGTAGGCCAACCCCATTTACTGATCTGCATATAAACAAACAAAAACAAGATTTTTGTGTGTGTGTGTGTGTGTGTGTGTTTTATGCTGTTTTTTGTGTATTGTTATGTAATCATACAGCCTCCTCTTGCCCCGAGCGTGATGATGAAAACTGTCATCCTCCCACCTCTCTCTCTCTCCCGCTCACTTTTTCTATCCATTCAAATCAAATGTGCTCCATTGGCATAACAGAGATATTTCTAGGCAAACATAACCTTTCCGACACACGCAAATAGCTAATTAAATATGAATTTCAAATACATCAACGATGTATGCTTGAGGTTTGTTACTGGAACGGTGTGACACAATGTCAGATGTTACGCTCCCCACACAGTTGAAGGATTGCAGAGTAGAAGCAAGTCAGTGAATGATCCTTCAGTCAGTCAATAGACACTGCGAGAGAAAAATCTACCTGTGAGTGAATGAACGCATATGTAAGTTGTCTGAACTACTTTGTTTCCAAAAGGACAACAGCCTAGTCATACATGTTACTCATGAAAAAAAGACAAAAATGTACAAAAGAGCTTTATTGTTTCCTGAAATAAGCAGTGTGTTACACTATTCATAATACTTTTGCTTTAATCAAAAATAATATTAATGCCCTATATTGTAATGCATTCAGCTGTGACAGTTATGGAAAGGCAAATACTCCCACTCAGTGAAAGTCAACCTTTCTCAACTATAGTGTCCATTAGGCTCCTTCTTCAGAGCACTTAATTGGTCCAGCAACTTGTCACTTTTTTTCAAATTGACCAATTACAGAAGAGGAGGTGCAAGTTAAACTGGTCAATGGTATTTTTTACAACAGCAAACACAGTGGAAAACTACTTAAATACAACAAATAGACACTGCTGGGTAGTTTGCCGGGGAACTGTACTGTATCACATAGCAAGATTTAAGTTAGCTTTTTTATTTAGCCGATCTTTATCACGCTTTAGATTTGACGTGGCCATAATAGCTGTAAGACGATGAAACGCTGTATGAAATGAAATGTGTAATACGAGATCCCCTCAGCTTTACCAAGTTTTTTCTTCAGTTTCAGCTCATTGTTTAGCCGTCTGACTACAATTTGGTTCACTCTGCCTGTTCTCATAGTGTTGTTTTCAGTCGCAGTAGGCAGCCGTTTTAAGCAAATTAATAGTAATGTTGCTCTGAAACGGCTCCATGTGTGACAAAGCAACTGGTAGGTAGCTACATTTGCAATTCAAGCTTAAAGACGAATATATGCCAATGTTGTTGACGCGGGGTCTGGGAATGCGATCGCCCAGGCCTCGCTCTCAACTGGCATAATGTATGGTCTAACATTCCAGAAGTTTCTCTCAATCCAGATCATCAGCAGATTCACTACAATTTCATACAAAAAACATAGCTCACCCCTGTGATCGCATCCCATGAAAATAAATAACAATTAAAAATTAAATGAAGTCTTGTGTCTGGCTGTGTGTGTGTGTCTGTTTGTGTCTCCCTGTGGCCCTGGGACTCATTTCTATGTCCCAGTATGTTGTTTGTAACTGTTTTTGAATGTTTCTGTTTAAAAAAAAAGAAATTCTGATTATAAAAATAAAAATAAAAGTTTGATCACAAAAAAAATCAGTTGTAAATTATGAATGCTAATATATATAGGTGTCTATGCTGGTTGCATATATATATTAAAGTTATAAGGTAATAATATGTAAATCAAATCAAGCGTGTACCATCAAGGTGCCTGACCGCAGCGGCTGGGGTTTGAATCTTGACGGTCTTACCCTCTCTTTCCCCTTTCCTCTCTGTCACTATGTAAAGCATAAAATGCCTTAAAAGCCACTAATGATGTATTTGTATTTAATGGCATTTCAAAAGTTTGCGTCAAATGTTCTCAACAGTTGAATGGAAAAAGTGTCTTCTCATGTTCTTGTCTCTTTTTCTGTCTCCATCAGTATTACGCAATTATTATTAAGCAAGATCACGTAAGACTGTGATCTTGCTTTGCCTACTGTGTTTCACTCCATTACTGTCACTGTAGGTCTTTCATGAATTCTAATATAAAGCTGTCTGACCCAATTTAGACTGTTTGAATAAAGTATTCATTGCCCCTTCCCATTTCATGATTAATATATTTTTTTACCCCAGAGAGCCCATTATGAAAATAAATCCTTTCTCAGTATCTTATTTCCTACTAGTATTTTAGTATTTTTTTTCCTGATCTCTTTTATTCCAAGGTATCCTTTTACATCAGCTTCCTACAGTTAATTTTCATATTTCATGAATTTCACAATTCACTTTTTTCTTAACTTCAGTGTTTGCTTGACAACAGTAGAGTTCATTCTGATTATACAGTACATATGCATACTGATTAAGGCTATCATCCCTTATGGTTGTGCTTAATTTGTTCATAATTATACACTCATTTTGTTCCCACATGCATTTCAAACAGCAAAGAATTGTTTGAACACATACATTTCCAAAATATATGGGAAGAGCAAAAAGACAAAAACAGAAAACAGTGTTATTGTTGGAAGTCATTAACAGGTCAATAAACTGATAAGGACCATATTCATTTCTACAAGTTCCATTTTCTAAACTAAACAGAATGTTCACTTTGATAAATTACCCAACTAAAGCAAATTAAAGTTACTGCAACTTAAATTGAATGGCATATTGAAAGGAATGCAAATCTATCATTGCTCTGAAATTGGGTGAAAAGTAATGCACTCATAATCCGTATGATGTCAGAACTCAGACTTTATAATAATAAGGATATAGTGATATAATAGATAATAATGAAACCACACACAAACGCCCAAACGTAGGTTATCCTCTCCAAATAGTCTGTTCAGAATTTCTCATGATACGATCCAAGTTCAAATACCTTGAGATTTTGTGAGGGTGTGTGAATGTGTGGGTACAAGTGGAAGCCTGTGTCTTGTGCGTGTGTGCATGAGCCGGGAAGGTACAACATTGTGAAGTCTATCTGGCAGATTTGGTCTCAGTAGGAACTTGGACACGATTGCTTAAATCAAAATACTATATGTGCATGTACATGTTTGTATTTCTATGCATCGGTATATTAAAAACACTAAATCTACATAGTGCTTTCCCTTGTGTAAATGTTGAGGATAATTGATTTTAACGACAGGATAGAATAATGGGATTTACTTTGTCCAAAACGTATCTCACCCTCTTCTTTATACTTCTTGCAGAGGAATGTACGCATGAGCTGTTGCAGTTTGGATGACAGGGTGAAATATTTGGTGTCATTTTATCAACAGCAAACACTACTATGCCTCTTAGAGGATAAAAACGGCAGCCAAGAAAAATCAGCACTTGTATGTAACAAAAGCTCATATTGTGTTTCACATTTAGAGACGCTGCAGCCTGTGGTAGACATGAGGAAGAAAAAGAAAGCTTTGGCTTGTGCAGTGTAGTGTTATGGAAGACGTTGTTGTACTGTGCAACCAACACCTCTTAAGGCATTTTCACACCTATTTGGTTTGCAGCAGTCATTTTAACCCTGGAGTGGTTTGTTTGGCTGTATGAGAGCTCTATTATCACAGAAGCAGACCTTGCTGAGAGGCTGGTGTGTCAGTACATTTCCACAAAAAAAAAGCTTTATTGCATTGAGAGTGTGATCCACTGCAGTGGCAGGACACACTGAGTGTTATGGGTTAAATAAGCTGTGAACTTTTAATTAGGGACTCAGTGTTTCCCACACAATCAGCACCACACAATGTGTACACCACACAATGAACACCAACTGCCTCATTTTTTAACAATATTTAAAACACACATTAATTCAGCTGCATTTCCTTTCCCTGCTGTCCTTCATCTCTCTGTCACTTTACACACACACACATACACAGCCCCTCCTCTCCATGCACAGTGTCTGTCTCCATGAAAATAGTGTTGCCAACTTATCGACTTTGTCACTAGATTTTGCAACTTTTCAGATCCCCTTAGAGCCTTTTTTACAAAAGCGACTAGCAACAAATCTGTCGACTTTCTGTAGAAAAGACAGCGACTTTCTGTAAAATAGTCACCAGTATTGTCCAGCCAGCATGCAAGGTATTTCTCTCCTGTGGTCGCCAAAACAGTCTCCTCTCTCTGAGTCTGTTGTGTGAGGAGCAGAGGAGCAGCCCCTTCCCTCCTCTTTCTCCTCATGTGTGCCAGCACTGCACACAGTGCACAGGTAGGTAGAAGGGGAGGAGAGACAGGGTGCGGGGGCCGGTGTAGGTTCAAGAGACAGCGAGACGCGACAGGAGAAAGACACCGCTGAGCTGGCCTGTCCCTAGGCAAGCCAGTCTTCTTTGAGAATTCGTTATTGATCTTTTTCCCTTCCTTTGTAGAAATTCTCTTTTTACTTCAAAAACAGGCTACCTAAGCAATAATTATAAGATAAACAAAATTCCTGTTTTGAATTTGTTATTTGGCTAAAGATTTCTATATCTTTCTATCTACCTTGCTGACACAACCACTAAGCTTTATGCAAATGATTGCATAATGACGCCACAAATTTGCAAATGAGTGCATGATGTCACCCCCCCCACCACAACAAATTACTTTCTAATCTGTGGGAAACAAGGGTGACTCACTCCCTGATTTTGTCATGGCGCTTGTAAATCCCAGCATAAGACTTAGTTGTGCATCTTTATGTACTCAGCTGTGAGGCTTGATTCTCTTTTTTTTTTTCTGTGTTCTGGCAAATTCGATCATTGAAGTGTTTTTTGCTATCTGTGTTTTCATCTGCAAATGGCCAGTGGACATGTTACGATGACAGTACAGACGATTGCTTTAACAAAACACACTGAGTCTGTGTGTGTGTGTCTTTGTCTGTGTGTGTGAATTGCGCCTATGTGTCACAGCTCAGACAGACTGTTTTCAAAAGTAAGCAGGAACTCTTACCACTTCTTACTCCTTTTCTTTTAGCTTGAGTCAACACAGGATTAAATTTTTTTGGCTCAAGTTGAAACCTTTTCAATTCAATGTGCTTGCTTCACTTTCAATCCAAAAGCACCTTGGGGCTCCTACTGCTTACAGTAGTTGCTAACATCTTTGTGTTTTGCGGAGAGCACAAAGTGTGAGAAAAGGTGACTGTGAGCCAGGTACCGGTTAAGTTTAGCCAAAAAAAGTTGAATGTCTGCGACAGTTGAGGTTAGGCACCAAAACTAATTCAATCAGGAGAGACACGTTTGCAGATTTGCAATTAAGGTTTATTGTACAGCTCAATAAAATGTACAAAGTCTTTGGCGGTTGGTCTCCATTGCTATACGACTATTTTGTATATACATAGGGGTAGCGAACCATCAGACCCCCAGATGCAATCTAGACACCGGTGGTGGCGACAAAGGATCCCAAAGACCAGAACGAAGGAGGCTCCGGACCGGTCAGCTGGAGTAGAGGACTGGAGGTGGAGGGTTGCACACTTTGCCTGCAACAACAACTGAATAGCAAAGGGAGAAACTGATTTTTTAAACCAGGGTTGTGACTCTGTGATTGGCCCTTGCAATTTGTGTATGACTCCGATTGGTTAAGCAGGAAGGTGAATGCCTCCAACAACTAATTCAATTTAGGTGGAGCAATGAATAAGAGTTAGGTCTTCCTGAAAGAATTTACACTGAGCTACATTTTAATCAGGAGAGACTAGTTGCAGATATGTGACAATTATATACAGCATGATAAAATCTATTTGGATAACAACTGAATTGTTTTCGGAGTGCATTAAAAGTTAGGTCTTCCTGAAAGAATTTATGCTGAGCTACATTTGCTAAGATTAAGAAAAAAAAGATTGTGGTTTGAGTCAAAACACTGGCCCCCATAAGCAGTACTCCTGGGACACAAACAACAATTTCCTTGCCAGAAAACCTATCCAACTTGTCCTCCCTATGCAGATCTTTTGGGTTCTAATACAATCGTTGTGGGGTTTACAGTAATAAATACGTAGTGCATTACTTTTCGCAGATAAATGAATAGTTCATGAGAACAGCCTGGCTTTAAAGCAAATGCCATGACCCAAACAGGCTTTTTATCAAAATCCTGAGGGATGAATTGTGATATAAAATATCTGTACCAAATGTCATGATTTCATAGTACAAATAGTTATGAAGACAATTCACAATAAAACAAAATGTCAACCAGACGGTGGTGGTCAATGAAAGGTTAAGGGATCACCAAAGTCAGTAGGATCTGTCCTGTCCAGTAATTCATCACAATTTATCCAAAATTTGTCTAGACATTCCACTCTGGACAAAAGTGGTGGAACAACAGACTAAAATTGTTATTCCTAAAGCCATCCTGCTAGCCTGGAACATTTTTGTATTAGTTATAACCCTGCACTCCATGACATAGACTCTCTGCTATCTGTGTGGAAGGATAGCTTACATAGTGTAATGCAGTTGAAATAACTTAATGCTCTAAATTTTCATGGCCAATGATGTGTGGACTGCTTTACCTTCTGTACAGTGGGTCTTGTATTTGAATTGTACCATCAATGCTTTATCCGTCTTAAAGCAATAAGCTTTAGAAACCATTTTACATCAGTTACCTTTCAGCGTCACAAAATATGCACTCATATTCATAGTGAGGGGTGCTGATAATAATGTTATGGCATAGAAATATCTTGTGAACACAATATCATCTGATAGCCAGCAACGGATACACTCCAACATGTTTTGAAATATCGTACTGTGATGTAATGGTGCGGATAAAGCGTTGTATACCATATATTACACAGCACGTCATAAATCAGGCACTTAAAGCACTGCTGTTAGGCTCTCACGGCCAAGATCTCCTATTACAAGTCTTTATCTCACTCCCTTTTTTCTTTTCTTTTACTGCTTCTCTTTCTTGCCCAGTCATACTCATAATGTGTGTGAGTGTGTTTATAACTGGAGCTAAAATCAATACTGGTGGTATATGTGTGTGTCTGGTGGATACTTCTGTGCAAAAGCATTAAACATGCATTTGTGTGTATGGTTTTAGGTGAGTGTGTGTGTGTGTGTGTGTGTGTGTGTGTGTGTGTGTGTGTGTGTGTGTGTGTGTGTGTGTGTGTGTGTGTGTGTGTGTGTCCATGTGTGTGTGTTTTCTCATTCCACTGCTATCGGACTGACCTTCGCGGTGATCATCTCATATTCCTGGCAGCTCATGTACTCCTATAAATCAACCAGCTGGCTGTTTCTGTTATTGATTGGTTTGATTTTATCCATTAAGTCCAATTCAGTCGTGAAGAGGAGAGTGATGAATGGGAGGAGGCAGGTCAACGGATTCCTTAGCCTTAATACAATAAAAACGTAAAATGACTTCCAGGTCAATATGAGCAGGTGGATGAGTTGGAATCGACTATTCACTAAACCCCTCCCATGGACAGCCATTGTCGAAGGAACAGGCACTGCAGGTCTGTCAAGCTTTGGATTTTTCTTGTGCGGATGAAGCTGTGGTAATATTGCTACTCTGCAAATAGAGTTTGGAGGGAGGTGTTTCTAGCTTTTAAATGTCTAGACCAAAACATAAGCGCAAAGAGGTAAGGAATGGATTAAAAGGCTTCTTTATCAGATGCAACTGTAAGCATGGCCAGCTATCTAGCATACTAGCAGCAGTAGAAACAAGCGTTACTGCCAAATCCTGTTGCAGTTTGCATAAAAGCCTCTAGCATATAGGCCTACACCGTAGTGTGTCAGACTCTGTCCTGCACTTATTTGGATTTGGGGAAGTTTACACTCTAGCAACCCAAGCTAACATTTTGCTAGATAGCTTAGCTAAGCATAGTCCTCATAACAAAAGCTTTACATTTGTAATGTTTAAAGCCAGAAAACAGGTTTGCATTATAATGAAACAGTCCAATCTTACAGGTGAGGATGCTGACTTATTTTGCAAGACATCTCCCTTCCTTTTTTCACTCTCACAAGTGAGAATTGCATATGTATGAAATAATAATATAATATAATAATATATGAAATGCATATATAAATGCCTATTTTTTACGGTTCTCACTTAATAACAGTTTGTCTTGAAACATGCTGGAGTCTGTTCTTTTTCTACCAATCAATGGAGCTAACTTTAGCTTTATTAGCTTGCCAGCTACAGCTGATAACATTTTCCAGCGGTTGTCTGATAGAAATTAGAAACCTGCTTTTGTTACTGTGACATTAGAATTGTAAATCTGCCAGTTATCATTTTCAATGTTTTAAAAGCAATCTCTCATTTTGAATATTTTTTTTCAGACCTCCTGCATGTGTGTGTGTGTGTGTCTATATGAAGTTTGTGCACACATAGAATGTATTTGACTTCAGCTTGGAATACAAAACACCCGTGCAGATGAGATTCAAGACTTTCTGTGGTTGCGATTCATTTTCCTTTAGCTGCATGTGTGTATGCTTCTGTGTGGTTGGTTGCTCATTTGCCTGTATACGGTTAGGATTTCTAATGTGTGTGGGTGTGTGTGTGTTTGTGCGTATGCGTGTGCATGTGTGTGTGTGTGCCTGGCTGTGTGTTAGTGTGTGGGTTTGTGCTTGGCCTTGCTCAGTGCAGCATTCTCAAAGTGCACTAATTGAATAAAGAGTAATTGTGATGTATTTAGGCAGCTGCTGACCCCTGTTGTTCAAGTGGGTAAAGCCATTAGCTTAAGCGTAAGGTTTACTCCAGTGGACAAACAGAAAAACAAAGCCAACAACTGGAAGCAAGGGAACAGGAAGCCAGCGGCTGGGATAGTTAAGTGGCTTGGGCTTTGGTGCTTTTTTGTTATGCATTAGATGCTGGTACAAACAACCAAGGTACAAGCTTGAAGGGCCAGAAAAACACGTAAACTATTAATTCACTCGAGAAAATGAATAACCAGCAACTAAAAGGTTTTCCAGCAACAACAGCAATGCCTACATGCTTCAGGTGACTAAATTTACTTCCATTTTGCATGAGCTTTGCCTTCATTTCCTCAAATCTGCTCTTAATGTGTGCTGTTTTTGAAGTGCATCTCCTTTCCATTCTGATATGCATGTAAAACATCAATCAACATTCTTTTAGTGTCCCAAATGCGTCAGGAAATTCTGATAAGTTATATTTAAGTTGTTGTGCCATGTTAGTTTTTAAAAACAACCTTTTAATGAAAGGCTAAAAGTTAAATCTTGAATCTTAAAAATCGGTCGGGCTCTATATCATAGTCATTATCTTAATTGTTGCATGCTATGTTCCATAATAGATGATTGAACAGAGCAAATGCACTATATCAAATTAACTAACTGAGATATTGATTGAATAAAGATTGGATTTATCTCTTATTACAATAATCTGTTGCAGGCTGCAGCAATCTGAAATAAAGCAGAAATCTAACAAAGAGTTTCCGAATTTGTACCACTATCCTAATATATGTACAGTAATGCAGTTAATGATGTAAGTTTCTATGCCACTTAAATCTTTTAGGTCTGTGTTGATTGTGGAGCGGTTTGAATAGTATGTTCCAGTAAACAATGTTGCTCTTCCCTTCAAGAGCCCAGCGCACTGAGACTGTTGGAGAACCCTTCAACATATGAAGTGTTTTCCTAACTCTGACATGACTAATCTATTTTAACAACACAAGTACCATAGTAAACTACCTGACACTCCTCAACAAAGAGCCCTGCAAACCGCGGGATGACACTTTAGGTTGATGTGGTTTCCTACTTTTAAAGCCACATTCACATCATGTGGTGAAGATGGCGGCTAGCGCTCTTGACTCAATATACTTCACCTGTCAGTCAGAAAAAGGTACCGTTCAGATATTAGTTGTAAATAGTACCAGGAAATACTGCCTCTAAATTGTCACCTATAGTTGTCACCTTTATTTCCTCTTCAGTAACTTTAAAGTCAAATAAAAATAAGTTATTTTACACTTTGTTACAATATATATTCTGTCCTCGTTCCCACGTTTTGGTAGCTATTGAAGACTTTTCTGCCATATGACCCAATAATGTGTGTTTTGTTGTGGCTATAGCATTCCAACAAATGTTTTTTATATGCACATATCCAGAGCTTTCAGCCTAATACATGTGGTATCTTTGTACATTTTAAGTTATCCACTAGAATTTTGAGCAAAGTTCTTCAGGGTTTGAAAATCCCTCTGGTGGCACAGCATGAGTATGTGACGACTTGACCCAGCCCAGCGGGCTGATGTTGCTAACCAGTTCCTGTTGCCGTGTCACTGAGCATCTGATTAGCTTAGCTGCAGTTAAAATGGGTTTAGCTAAACCAGAACATACAGGGGGGATAAAACACAGCTGTGTGCTAAGTTTGATTTTTTTTTTATGTGTTAAAGGTGCCCTGCCACACAAACCATTTTTATTTGTTTTGTTTTTTGTTTGCGTTATGTCGTGAATGTGAAAATGAACTGCTACCTCCTCTGTCAGCTCCAGCCACTGAAAAGAAGTAAGCGGAGAAATCAGGCGAATTACAAAAGCTGGTCAGTCTGACGTCATGTTGCCTGAGCTCATTAGTATTCATGAGCTTGCCCAGTTGGGCTGGGTAAAGGATGCTGATAGCCAGGCTCTCATTGGCTAGCTGTTAGCCAATCAGAGTCAAGCAGCTTAGCTCGTTGAATATTAATTAGAACTGGCACAAATCAAGATGAGTCTTCTTGCAGGTGTTCTATACCACGCTAGAATGGCTTAAAACAAGGTAACCAATACATTGTTTCCACAAAAAAAATGTTACAAAGTCCATGGTAGAACTTCAGACATTACAACAAAGAATACGTGTGGCAAGGTACCTTTAAAACAAGCCAAAGTTCAGCTGAAACACAGCAAAATGGCAACTAAACTTGATGTATGTTAAACTTACTGTAGAGGGTAATTCAGAGAAATGCCATATAATAGTGGTGGTTGTGCAATTAGTAAATTGTCAAAAAATGGTTTTAGCTTTCTGATTTTCCAGTTCAGGGGACCGTATCACTAACTGCTGAGGAAATTATTTAGAAACACCAATGGAACAATATACAGTGGTAACTATTTGGTTATCAGTAAAATACAAATATAAGTGATATATAGTACAAAATTTTGTCTCTACAGTCAGTACGTTTCCATGCACATAATATTCCAGTTTTTGCCTTTATTCTGAAAAAGACAATATTCCGACTAAGCTGTTTACATGGCTAAAGAATAATTCAGTTTACATGTAGCACTGCAAAATAAGTTGTTTTTTTTAGACTTGTTGGACCGTGCAAGCACAGCGCCCCCCTTTTTTATTCCTTCAACCAGCTTCTCGATAAAGTTGGCGTAGTGATGTGTGTGCATATCCAAAACCCTGTTGATATCCAAGTCTTTCATAATGTTTAAAAGTAGCTATGTTTCTCCTTCTTATCGGATCTGCAGACATGCAAACTGTTGCTTGGTTGGTTTGTGGACAACAACCATTGCAACGCAAAACGCTGACCATAAGCCTGTGGTAAAAAACTTGATTGAGACGCACATTCTAATTGTGCTGTATACATATCCAAATAATGCCTCTAAAACCTGAACATACCGGAATATCCCACATGTCTTAAACCCAGTTGCATTGTCTAGTAAAAAAATCATCTAAATGACACTAGACATCATTATATCTGTCAAAATAATGTAATTTTGACTCCAGAAAGAGGGATACTGATGCATAAAAAAATGTTCATGTCAATTCATATATTTGACAGTAATTGATACTGTAGTAGTCTTTAAAAATACATCATTGAGTACTTTTACACACACACAACAGTATTTTACTATTATTCTGAATATTCCGTATTTGACACAGGTCTTGTAAACAGCATATTCCGGTTGGATATTCTGAAGGCCTTTTTCCGAATATAGCATTTTCGATTAAGAGGTTACATTATTTTTTTCTCAACAACAATGGAATAAGCCCGTCTTAAACCTTGAACCAAATCTACACAGCTGTTTATCTTAGCTCTCAGATGTAAATACATGGGGATTCGAACATAAGAAGACAAAATAAACCGACTGGATTTCTTATTTTTCTGAGCATTGCAATATAGAGTTTGCTATAAGACGTATGGCCTAGATGTAGCATTGGCTAATTGCATGTGAATTAAGTGTGAAAAAGCTGATCAAGAGACAGAAATGTTCAATCATAGCTTCTTGGCAGCTTCAAAAGAGTTTGAATGTGTGAATACATCCAAGATGTCGCCTTTTACTGCCAAGTCGTTTCGCTGGTTATCCCCATGAGATTTGAATGCAGCCTAAGATCAGTTTCAGTATATAGAGCGTGTGGAGAATCCATTTCAGCTGTCCGGGAAGCCAGTTGTTCATCAGTGAGCAAGCCAGGGGTGAAACTGGCTATATCGGAGCCCTTTAGGGAACTGGTTCTGTCACTGTGGAAGGCTTTCAAAGAAGTGGATAAAGCAGCCTGCACGCATGTGTGAAACAGAATCGTATTTTACACACCGCTACAAACAGAGCTTAATTTGTCCTCCTTACCCATAATCCCTTTGGCTAATTCACCATTCGATTTGATCCCAGTGGTCCTACATGTCACCTCAAGCTACACCGAGTCCGTGACTTGTGTGTGTTTATGGAAAGGCAATGTGTGAAATTGAGCTCAATTCCACCGTGACCATTTTTTTCTTCATGTGTAAGACAAGTGACATTTTCCCATACAGTGAATGTGGTTTGCGCGTCACGTATGAGCGTGGCAGCACAACGCCGGCATCATCTATCCTACCTTGTCTTTTCTCGCTAAATGAAATTCCGTCTCTCTTTTTTTACTTTCACAGCTCAGCACTCATTTTAATTAGCTTGCTCTCTGATCTCTCTTTTTTCCTCTTCCTCTCTGATAAATCTACCTCGTTTCCTTTTGCAAGTCTCTGCCTCTCTCACTCATTCTCTCTCATTACCAGTCATTTTTCAGAGTAATTAATAAGCTGATATCTGCTCGTGTCAAAAGGGTCATGAGCTTTCTCTCTCTCTCTCTCTCTCTCTCTCTCTCTCTCTTGCGTTCTCTCTGTGTGTAACATATGAGTCATCCAGCGCTCTATTTAGCTGCCGCTCTGTCTTTCTGCTCTTCCTTTTCTGCACCCAAATAGAAGGGGAAAGAAAAACAGGAATTGTATGACCTCCAAGGTGGCAGCAGATTTCAGCTCAGTTATTACACAGAAATGGCCGAGCTATATAGAGAGTGGGCCACACAGCTAGACTAGAGAAAAGTGAATGGGTTCTTATTCAGACCTGGGTAATGAGTTCATATAATATGAATATGCAGCATGTACAGTATATCAACCTGCAGTAGAGTTTTATCTTATTGACTTGATTCAGACAGCAACAGGAAAAAGGTAATTTACCAAAACGGATACTGAATACTTCAAACACTTCTCTGTAATTGTCCTTCTATATTCATCATTGTAATATCTCTTGTTGCTGGTGTGCAGTTTCAATGCCAACATTAAAGGACCATAAGGATGGTGATATTCTATATTTTTTTCTTTTTGTAAACAAAAGACCTAAATAACAATATATTTAATACAATATATGATAACAGTAATGGTTGTGCATCCAAAGTCTGTCATAGCTTGTTCCGTTGTGCCATAGATATCAATTTTAGTCCCAAATCTATTAAAAAAACACGTCAATGATCAACACTGTTGACTGCAGTTTGTGACATGTTCCTTCTTTACAATTAACATGACCTCTATAGTTTATTTTGAAACAATTCCACATAGATCGTCCTGCAACCATTAATACTCATGTGCACACCAGTCCTTCCATCCATCCATCCATCCATCCATCCATCCATCCATCCATCCATCCATCCACCCACCCACCCACTTATCCGGTGTCGGGTCGCGGGGGCAGCAGCTCCAGCAGGGGACCCCAAACTTTCCTTTCCCGAGCCACATCAACCAGCTCCGACTGCGGGATCCCGAGGCGTTCCCAGGCCAGGTTGGAGATATAATCTCTCCACCTAGTCCTGGGTCTTCCCTGGGGCCTCCTCCCAGCTGGACATGCCTGGAACACCTCCCTAGGGAGGCGACCAGGAGGCATCCTTACCAGATGCCCGAACCACCTCAACTGGCTCCTTTTGATGTGAAGGAGCAGCGGCTCTACTCCAAGCTCCTCTCGGATGACTGAGCTTCTCACCCTATCTCTAAGGGAGATGCCAGCCACCCTCTTTTGGAAACCCATTTTGGCTCATACCCTGGATTTCGTTCTTTCGGACATGACCCAGCCTTCATGACCATAGGTGAGGTAGCAACAAACACTGACCGGTAAATCGAGAGCTTTGCCTTCTGGCTCAGCTCCCTTTTCGTCACAACGGTGCAGTAAATGGAATGTAATACCGCACCTGCTACTTCAATTCTCCGCTCCATGGTCTCCTCACTCGTGAACAAGACCCCAAGGTATTTAAAATCCTTCACTTGGGGTAAGAACTCAATCCCTATCTGAAGAAGGCACTCCATCGGTTTACTGCTGAGAACCATTGCCTCATATTTAGAGTTGCTGATCCTCATCCCAGCCGCTTCACACTCGGCTGTGAATCGATCCAGTGAGTGCTGAAGGTCACAGATCGATGACGCCATCAGGACCACATAATTTGCAAAAAGCAGTGATTAGATCCTGAGCCCACCGAACCGTAACCCCTCCCCACCCCAACTACGCCTCGATATCCTGTCCATAAATATTACAAACAGGATTGGTGACAAAGCGCAGCCCTAGCAGAGGCCAACCCTCACCTGGAGCGAGTCCGACTTACTGCCAAGAACCCGGACACAGCTCTTGCTTTGGTCATACAGAGATTGGATGGCCCTGAGAAGGGACCTCCTCACCCCATACTCCTGCAGTGTCTCCCGGGGTACACCGGTCATACGCCTTCTCCAGATCCACAAAACACATGTAGACTGGTTGGGCATACTCCCAGGCTCCCTCCAGGATCCTTGCAAGAGTGAAGATCTGATTTGTTGTTCCACGACCAGGACGGACTCTGCATTGTTCCTCTTCAATCCGAGGTTTGACTATTGGCCGAACCCTCCTTTCCAGTACCTTGGAGTAGACTTTACCAGGGAGGCTGAGAAGTGTGATACCCCTGTAATTGGCACACATCCTCTGGTCCCCCTTTTTGAAGAGGGGAACCACCACCCCGGTCTGCCACTCCTTAGGCACTGTCCCAGACTTCCATGCAATGTTAAAGAGGCGTGTCAACCAAGACATCCCCTCCACACCCAGAGCTTTCAGCATTTCTGGACGGATCTCATCAATCCCTGGGTCTTTGCCACTGTGGCGTTGTTTGACTACCTCAGCAACGTCCACCAGGGAAGTTGACAACAATCCCCCATCATCCTCCAGCTCTGCCTCTTCCACAGAGGACGTGTCAGCCAGATTTCCTCAAATTGCTCCTTCCACCGCTGTATTACCTCCTCAGTTGAGGTCAACAACATCCCATCCTTACTGTACACAGCTTGGATGATTCCCCGCTTCCCCCTCCTGAGGTGGCGAACGGTTTTCCAGAAGCTCCTTGGTGCCGACCAAAAGTCCTTCTTCATGCCTTCTCCGAAATTCTCCCACACCCGCTGCTTTGCCTCTGTCACGGCAGAGGCTGCAGCACCCATCGGTGCCTTGCAACTGCCTCTGGGATAACATGTCCCGGAAAGACTTCTTCTTCAGTCAGACGGCTTTCCTGGCCACAGGGTTACCACCCCTTGAGGCACCTAAGACCCTAAGACCACAGCTCCCCGCCGCAGCTTCAGCAATGGAAACTTTGAACATTGTCCACTCAGGTTCAATACCCCCAGCCTCCACAGGGATGCATGAAAAATGTGCACACCAAATGTGTAATAATTGGTGCCTCTAAGACCCCATACACACAGCGCAAATCCTCCATCATAATACAGTAGCAATGTGCCAAGGTACAAATGCGCCTGTCTTTTAAAGGGAATGTGAAATGACACTCTGATTGGTTTATTGCATGTTACGTATAAAACACACCCATGAATTAATGAACACACTAAGTACAACCCTTTTGAACCATGTGCCTGGCGCATGAACCCTTTTTTCTGCTGTCAAACTAGCAAAAATGGATTTGGACACAACAACAACAAATACATAACTATGCCATATGATCGCTTAAATAATCTTTTATTTATGTCTAATGAAATAGCTGTATTATAACTCTCTTTTGAAAATGATTATGATTATTTAACCCATAGCTAGTTTTAAAATAATGAACTTTTGTAAAAAATCTGAAGTCTGGCAATTCTCAGATGGAGGCAAAATTAAACAAAAAAAGCAGTTGGATATTAACACCTTCACTTTGCTTCTAAGTGAGAGGGAATTACAGCTTGCTGAAATCTGTTCCTTTCTTAAAGCCATCCGTTAGGTTAGGGCTATGTTATTACACTACTGAGTCATTTCATTGTATGAAACATGAACACATTCATTTAAACAACCTGTTTAAAATAGATTTTTCATGACTTGCCAACTGAAAGTTGTTCTTATTGATGGCTTTTAATTGAGATCTCAAACATTGGCACATGATTTGTTACGATAAATAAAGCCATAAGTTACAGCTTGTTTTTGTCTTTTTATTTTGGCTATTGTAGCTTACTGAAAATGTTGCAATGCACTGCTTTTTTAACTAGGGTTAGGTTTTGTGTGAAAAGTTTCACTGAGTCAAAATCTCAACTGCATCCTCACCAAGCTTGTGTTGTGTCTGTGTATTAATGTGTGTGAGAGAGTGTGTATTTGCACAGTGATCCCTTTAATCCTGATTCACCCATGTCCTTCAAACCCAAATCAAGGTTGTCATTAATGAGCATTTTCTCTCTCCCATCCTCTCTTTGTCACTCGCTCTAAACCTTTCCTAATTAACTACAAACACTGCTGCTTACTAATGATGGCTAAATATGTATGTGTGTGTCTGTGTGTATGGTAACACTACTGAGCAATAAATTACTCTAATAAACATCTCCTCTGGTTTGATTAGCAATGCCTAATAGTTGGTGGTGATTCAACTATTTAAGGCCTTAGGGTTCATCTAGTCATGTCTGCTCATTAAGATGTTTAACTTCATCAGAATCTGATTCACTGATTCACTCCAGTTGCCAAGTTTAATTCATGTTCAGCAGCCACTGATGTGCACAAATACTTAAATTCTTGATTAGGATCGGAAGACTCCTGGTAAATTTCCAGGCACGCCTCTCACACTGCAGCACACTCTTCATCACAAAAACAGATCATTGGCCAGCAATATTGAAATCACGAGAATTTAACACTTCTGGAAATATGTTACAATTATTGAACTTAAAAAACAATGGAAAAGTTAAATAAATAAATCATAAAAACACCTATAACTGAAATTTGCCTTAAAACTTTAAAACTTTGTTTTCATTCAGAACAAGAGAAAATAAGAGTGTAAATGCAAAACATAATGAGCTAAATAATAATAAGTTTTTCTCAATTGTTCTGTTTTTCTGATCATCTGGAGCCAAAATCTTAATCATGATTACATTTTGGTTAATTGCACAGCCCTACCCTACTGCACGGCCTAATAACTACATGCTTTAATGTAAATGACATTTTATAATATTACATTACAGGAGTGAATATTTTTTTCATCATGATATTTCAGTTAACCAGCAGATAGTTAAGCAAAAAGCACACTTCTAAGGCATTTTGCTAGTTTTTGCTAGCTAACTGTTACTGTGTGGGATGTAGCTTGATTGAGATAGTAATTGGGAAGTTATAGTAGTCTCATTCATTCTTTATTGTAAAATATTTGTTTTAGAAATTAGTTGGCTTACAATAAGTTGGCACACAACCCAATTCAAAGTAACTGATGCTTATGGCATCGTAAAAACAGCCTGAGCAGGTATTTCCATTTTATGCTTATTATTTCCTGTAATTCCTATAAATACTTTTTTAATTCTCATGGATTTTCACCTTGAATATTAATGGAGTGTTAAGTCTTAATGCATACTAACACAATACACAACTTGTAAAGTGCAAGTCTTTCTCCATACTGCACTTATCATCCTACCTTCAAACTTTCAATATAGCTCTCTGTATTCAGAGCTGCATACAACTTGTACAGTGTTGATAGAGAAGGAAGTGCAGTGAGACAGTTATACACCAAAGAGTGAACACTGTTGAAGAGTGTGCGCAGTGTGAAATCCACAGGTTTTTCTTTGCACTGCATACTAAAAACTTTGAAGAAACACTGGGGATATATTAAAAACCATGTCAATAAATGGGCTATAATCCCCAATAATTGAATTGGGTGAAGAAATGCCTTTGTCATGGCATTCCTTGCATTTTATTTCTAGTGTGGCTTAGACAATATTTGCTCAATTCTTATTGAAAGAAAAAAAAGTCCAACATTATTAACGTCTCCGTTTCTCTCTTGCTTTTGTCTCTGTATGTTTCAGGTGCCGTGTCCAGGTGGGGTGGTAACCATGGAGAGGCTGTGGCTGTGTGTGATGTTGGCAGTCGCCATGGCAGTGCGGGCTCAGATCTGCCCAAAGCGCTGCGTATGTCAGATCCTGTCACCCAACCTGGCGACCCTTTGCGCCAAGAAAGGTCTACTGTTTGTACCGCCAAACATTGATAGGCATACAGTGGAGCTACGGCTGGCTGACAACTTTGTCACAAGGTAACGGTCACATAAATAATAATACTATTTAGAGAACTGGTACTTTATACCGCTGATACTGCAGACACTGCTTCTGTGGTTACTGCCTTACTAGGACAACTTTAAGTACAAACCTTGTGACAGTTGTAGTGCATGAAACCACGGCCTCATTCTTTTCAATCAGAACACTGCTTAGACAGTCTGGGTGCATTGGGTGACATCTAGCTAACGAAAATCATCAATACTGTATCAAAAACAACAACAAATCACTCTTAGAGGTAAAATGTGCAGACTCCTTAAAACCTCCGGGCATTTCAACCTGTCAGGTAAGATTAATTTGAAATCCTGCAGGGAAGTCAAGTCAAGTGCAGGCAGTACAAGGAGCAAATCTAAGTGTATCTTCTAAAGCAATGATCACAAAATATTAAAATGATCTGTGTTTAAAGTTACAGTGAGTTCTCCTGTAGGTTTAGTCTTAGTTTTTTGGGGGGTATGTTAGGCCTTTATTTGATAGGACAGCTGAAGACATGAAAGGGGACAGAGAGGGGGAATGACATGCAACAAAAGGCCAAAGGTCGGAGTCAAACCTGCGGCCGCTGCATCAAGGAGTAAGCGTCTATATATGGGCAAGCGATCTATTCAGGTGAGCTAATCAGGAGTTAGGTTTTATGCAAAGATTAGATTAATAAACAACTTTTTAGGTTTGTAGGTGACAAGATGATCCAATGCGAGCCGACGAGAACGTGCATCAGGTTTACAGCACTTAGTCACTGTAGAATGTATATATAAAGAATTTTAGAATATTTAGAAGTTATCTATTAGTGATACTGTAAAACAAAAATGTTCTGCTTCTTCTGACTATTTTGTAACCCCTCAAACTACTGCTACTAGTGAAAAGCAACTGCAACCTAAGCTTCTACATCTAAAATTACTGTAAGTGTAGCACACTATACTGTAATTAATAGGATACTGTTACTACTAGCACTCAAACTGCTAATAATATTAACTGTCTGGTATAGTGATTTGTTAGGATTCCCCTTCATACACTTTTTAGGTGCCGTATTCCCACAAAATTGGTGTTAATTGTCTTCTCAAAATATGTTCACTAAATTCTGACATATGTAAATAATTCTCAAAAATGAATACCTATTTAAGTTCTGTTTTTTTTAATAAATTATAGTAGTAGTCTGTCGTGGCTCTAAACTAATACTTTGATGAAGGAAACTCTTGAAGCCGTGGATGGGTTAAATAAGATCGGTTACACATAAAAGTGACATGACACTGTCATGAACGTGTCATAAACATTATGAACAAGTCATAAACCTTTGTGACATAACCCTTCTTTTAGTAAGTGTCATTCGGTTTTGTCATAACAAGTTATGGTTAGGGTTCATGTGTCATGACTGTGTGATGACTGTGTCATGTGTTCGTGGTAGTGTCATGTCACTTTTATGTGTTTAAAGTGTTACCATAAGATCTCTTTGTTTACACAATAGAACTGAGACACGTCTCTGTACAGAAGGAACTGATATCTTACTAAAAACCCTCCAGTCTTAAACAGAGGAATTACCTCATCTTATCGCTCCATCATGTGGATGTCATTAAGCAATGTACCAAAAACATGTCCTAATATGGTAAAATATTCCTGTCACGCCATATCTATTTCCATTACCACTCTTATTCCTAAGATGAAAAGTTATCGTGTTAAACAATGTTTCTTTAAAATGATATTATTTCTCTGCTGACATTTAATTATTAACAACCAATGTATAATAATATTAAATAATATAAAGAGCTAAGTATGCTAGTCCTTGGAAAGTTCAGAATGTGTGTGGGAGAATGAAAATTTTTTTTTTCTCAAAGCTGGAAACAGACACACTGATCTATGATGTCATCAGGCAAGAAAGCCTGGAGCTTCTCTGGCAAAGAAGAATAAGTTGCAGAATTTTTGGCCAGAGCGGCATCGCCCAGGGTCCTTTTATGAAAATACAAGCTCATTTTCTGCCGGCACTACAATAAAATAAAAGTCATTTAGGTGTGGGAAAAAGCATATTCTTTAAGGCCCCCTGAGTAAGTCATAGTCAGTTCAAAGTCAATGGAGCAGCTCAAGGCTGTCTCCTGATAGCATTGCAGTTTAAAGCCTTGGTTCTCTGGTTTGCAGCCTTTGGAGAGTTGTTCTCACACACACACACACACACACACTTATTGAATGAGCTGCACAGGATGAAAGGAATAGCATATGTGAGTTCTGATAACTTACAAATATTGAAAGAATGTTCCCATTAAAAAAACTCTATCAACACTATTGGAAATAAAGGGATACTCTAATGGTAAGATTGACAACTGGAGTTGGTGGTGTTACTCAAAACTGTTGCTTGAGCAGATCTAGTGCTGGAGGGACATCTTGTGATATATTTATATAGTCTCTTGTCTAATTGAACTGTGCTTATCTCTTTCCACAGTGTGAAGAGGAAAGATTTTGCAAATATGACACGGCTGGTGGACCTAACATTATCCAGAAACACCATCTCCTACATCACACCTCATGCCTTTGCCGATTTGGAAAACCTTAGAGCTCTTCACCTCAACAGGTATGGATTTGCATACAGTGGTAGACTGATATGTGGTTGTGATATCATGGGATAAATTTATCAATACATGATGTGAGTTTTTTTTTTTCCAAATTTAGAGGGTACTTTCTGTTTCATCAATCTCTCTCTCTTTCTCTCGCTCTCTCTCTCTCTCTCTCTCTCTCTCTCTCTCTCTCTCTCTCTCTCTCTCTCTCTTTCTCTTTCAGTAACCGGCTGACGAGGATAGGAAATGATACATTTTGCGGGATGTCGAAGCTTCACCACCTGATTTTGAACAACAATCAGCTGATGCTGATCCACCAGGGAGCATTCAACGACCTGCTGGCACTGGAAGAATTGGACCTCAGTTACAATAACCTGGACACTATTCCTTGGGAGGCCATCCAGGTCAGGATCTCTTTAAACTGCAGCAGCCTTTCAAACATGTCTGGCGGGCCACAAAACCTTTTTGGCCATTTATTTGAAATTTAAATTAAGAAATCTTAAGGGCTTTTGGGAGCGGAGGCCATTATGTGGACTATCTATTAATAGTCTTTCTTCATATCCCCACACTTACTCTTTTTCAAAATGATAAAAATGTTCTCTGTTTTTTCTGTTATTCCTGCAGAAAATGATTAGCCTCCATACGTTGAGTTTAGACCACAATATGCTGGACTTCATTCCAGAGGGAACATTTTCTCTGCTACAGAAACTCAACCGGCTGGACGTCACCTCTAATAAACTCCTAAAGCTGCCACCGGACCCACTTTTTCAACGAGCACAGGTATTCTCAGAGGATTTATTCCCACCAAAATAAAAACACAACATAACAAAGATGGATGTTGAAACACAACCAGGCACTTCATATAACTTACAATTTCTTGCGTGTAGATGAACTGAATTCAAACTAAATGGTTGAGTCACACATTGTGCAGTAGTTGCTCTTTGTACTTAAGTGTTTAAACAACTGACATATCACATAATGCCTTTTCATGTGTTTTGGTGCCCCCTTATAACTCAAGAAAACCTTTTTTTTTATTTTATTTTTTTTAGTATTGACATTACCAGTTTATTTACATTGGTATAATTTACATAGAAACTCCTAACTGCCTTGTTCAAAAGGTCATACTGGTGAGAATAGAGCGATTCCATGCCTCTTGGTTTTTGCCCTTAATAATAATAAAAATGTGATGTCGGGCCATTATACAAATGTATAGTGGCTCAATGGAACAACTTTCATATTAAATCACTGTAAATCTGTTAAAAATCTTATGTAAAATAAAATATATGGGTATTTAAACTAAATTTCTAATCATATTTCGTGTTTTCTGGCCCTGGTGATTTATGCAATCATTCATCCAATTGCAGGAAGAAGTAGGCCGTTGGGTAGAGAAGGGAATATTTTTTTTTAATTGCAATCATTGTGTCACACTACTAGGTCCTGGCCACTTCAGGGATCATGACCTCTACTTCTTTTGCATTATCATTCGGTGGAAACCCTCTCCACTGCAACTGTGAGTTACTGTGGCTGCGAAGGCTAAACAGAGAGGACGACCTGGAGACATGCGCTTCACCCCAACACCTCTCTGGCCGATACTTCTGGTCCATCCCTGAGGAAGAGTTTCTCTGTGAACCTCCACTCATCACCAGATACTCCCATGAGATGCGGGTGCTTGAAGGGCAGAGAGTTATACTCAGGTATCAGTTAACTAAGATACATAAAAGATAGTATAAATACATGCAGAAATGGAAAAGATAAACAACGTTTCCTCATTATCCTAAAACCACTAACACGCACACACACACACAGTCACACACTGTCTGTTTTCATTTGTGTAGTTGTGCATTATGTTTACAAGCCATTCAAGAATACACGAAATGCCCGACTGTTCAATGAAGCAGAAGACAGGGACATCACGCTACAATTTTAAGAAGGATGAATCTAAATCAAGAAGAGGTCTGTGAGACGATGATTACTTCATTTGCATATATATTGGTTATACACTTCAAATCATGATAGATGTTATGTTTTTAGATATGGAATTATGGGGAGAAAAAAAAAAGGTGAAAAAAATCAATGAGATACTATTATTATCTTTCCTTTATTGTGTCTTGTCTTCAGGTCCATGTATAAGGTATAATTCGAGATTATCAGTGGTCAACCCACCTAACATTTCTCATCTTTTGCAGCATGTTTCTTTTAACACATTCAACTGCAGTGGTACATGGTTTGTGTTGATGATACATTTTTTATCTGATTATGATATGGTGATAGTTTACCCAGCCATTATTTTACCATTTTTAAGTAATACCACTGAAACACATGCTTTGGGGGTTGCTTTTTGTCCCTTTTCAAAAGGATCAGAGTCAAACTCCTGATGAGGCAATAAAAGTATTATTTGGAGTGCTGTCCTAATTACCTTTATATATTATTTTCCCTTGTATTTCCCACAATAACTCACTTTATTTCATAACAGACCCATGTTTGAGGAATGCGTACAGTTCGACCATGCAGCAAAGTCCCTGAAAAATCCCTTACATGAGCTCTCATGAGATATTTTGGTCTTCACCCATTACAATTCAGTAATGAAACTACACGAGAGATAATAATACGAAATTTGTATGAAATAAAAAGAATTAAATAGGATAATGGGCATTTCTTTGGTAGTTTCTGACCAGTATTTTTTATTAGTCTGGCTTACCTGATGTACATTGCTGGGATAAAGCCTGACGGTTGTGATTGGTTTAAAAAAAAAAAATCTTCTCAATCCCAGAATAATGTAGATAAGCGTGAAGCCAGACCATACTCCAGCGCTGACACAGAGCCGTGGAGCTAGGTCTGGCAATACGAGACTAATGTTAATTGACAATAAAAATAATCATTAGTTGCAGCCCTAAACTAATTATTGAACCAAAACTACATGTATCAGTATTCTTCTTTCTGTGTATCTAGTTATTTGTCCTAGTACATGCCCAATATATATATATATATAAAACACTGTATTTCAGAAGCTGTAATGTAAAGCGTATTCTAACTTAAAATAATGGGCTCTGCTGACACAGTAGATCATATTATGCCTCTTTTAACCACCCACTCAAGTCCCAGGTGGAAGGTGGAGATAGTACCGAAACTGCCATGAAGCAATGCTCTGCTTGTACTGTATAGTTGACCCCATTATGTCTTGTTTCTAATACATTCAACTCTACTGTTTTTCTGTCCTTACAGGTGTAAGGCAAGAGGTGACCCAGAGCCAGCAATCCACTGGATCTCTCCCGAGGGCAAACTGGTGTCTAACTCCTCCAGAACGCTGGTCTACAACAACGGGACCCTGGACATCCTCATCAGTACGGTGAAAGACACTGGCTCCTTCAGCTGCATCTCTTCCAACCCTGCCGGTGAAGCTCACCAAACAATAGACCTGGTCATTATAAAACTCCCCACATCTCCAACAACACCAACAACATCCAGGAGCCCGACCCAGGATCGTCAGACATTTCCACGTCAACCCGAGGCGGAGCCAGCGGAACAACGTGACGGGTGATGTTAAGGGTGGGGTGGATAAGAGGGTTGTAACGGCCGAGGCCACGTCATCGACAGCGCTGATCAAGTTCAACTTCCAGAGGAATATTCCAGGCATAAGGATGTTCCAGATACAATACAATGGGAGCCAAGATGACTCACTGGTTTACAGGTAAGACAACGACGTTCATCACAGTAGAGTCAGACAGTACGCAATGAAAACTGAACCATGATATGGCTGATGGGGAGGTAGAGAATTACTCAAGTCTGAGCTGTCTGGATTGGATTACAGTAGATTAAATGCAATTTTAATGATCTTGTTTGGATCCTTTCGCTAGAAGGCCTACAAGTTGGCCACCAGTACGCTAAAGGGGCACGGCAATGCTTTGATCCTGTAAATGAAAGACTACAATAATAAATAAATAAGTACAGCATAGATAAGATACCCAAAGGAAATGGCAAATACAAATACATAAAAAGGCTTTTACATGATTAAATGTGTGTATGATTCAGTATGAGTTACATTTGCATAACTTCATGAACATAACAAATGTTTCCCTGTCAAAAAAACAGAAATGGTGGTAATGTTAAAGATTAGCTATTTTTTACAGTATGTACAGACTATTGGTCATGGCATATTACATTACAGCACAGACCAAATAGTTAATATCAGGGCTGCCATATTAAACCGACACACAGAGATGATACATGAATGGACAGCAAAGGAACCAGATAAACTGCAACCTGATAAAGTTCATGATCCTCAGGAAACTCGGCAAAGTAATGCAGCTTGCTCTATGCTGCTGACTCACCGGAGACAGCCTTGACAGGGAGAGCTTTGCGAGTCCCTCTTGACTTTGCCGTTTGCTCACGGTTACACAGATTAAATCGATCTACAGGGGAATAATTGCTATTTGAGCTAAATATTTACACCAGTGAAATGAGAGAGAGAAATTAACAAACACATACAGCTTTCGTAAGGGAAATCTGCCATTATTATCTGCCTTTCATATCATGGCTAATCCCTATGCATCAGTATGCAGCATCATCCACAGCGGGGGGAGTATTGAGCTTTACCGTATGGGTCATTATAATGACAATATTCTTGGTTTTTATGAATTTTTTTTTTTTTTTTCCCACAAACTATGAGTTTGTAATCCTTGATCTCTTACAGTCTTTATCACTCTGTGACTTCACCTACTTTATATATGATTAAAAAACACTGATCATTCGCAGAAGAATCTGCTGCTATTATCTGCTGTGCATTTTATTCCTAATCTCTGTTCATAATTCATCAGTACTTAACTGCATTCAGAGAATGCATCAGTGAGAGACAGCACCGATAGGATTTAGAGCTGTGGAAAGATAGCATCATCCCTTTTCACATCAAGATTGCTGCTTTTCCTCTTTTTGTCTCTCTGTTTTTCTGCTCCACTCTCTTTTATTCACAAGCATTTTTTTCAGATTGTCATCTGACAACAGGCTGCGTTTATACTTTCAGCCCCTGACTTTAAAATACTTGTTGGATAGCATTACGTTAGTAGTGCATTACGGCTACAAAACAAAAAGCTTCCTGTGGGGGCATGGAGGAGGAGTGATTTGACAGCCTTTTACCACCCACACTGATCCTTGCTCCGTCTGTCACATCACTCAAAGTCTTTCTTTCATCCTGTCTTTTCATCCTCCTCTCTTCCTCTGGCTCTCCCTTCCTTTCTTTTTTTCAGCGCTGATGTCATTTGTGTTTCGCTGTGTTATTTTGCAGCGCTCTTGTCTTAAGAAGAGCAGATTGATTTCCATTCCACACCTCTGCTGGCACAAAGCAGCAACCCATTGATTCAGTTTTTTCATTACCCAAACAGGAAAAAGGAAATAAAAAAAGCGGGACAACGTGAAAAGTCTAGTGGAATACATAGGGGAACAACATAGGGCAGAGATGGCAAGAGTAAAAGGGAAAGTGGGGGACAGATGAGGGAAGACTGCTGCTATTGTCACAGACCGGGCACTTACTTTTCAGGTTCAATAACGTCTTATTGATTTGCGCGACACGTTGACATTTCTGCGCTTTCCTCTTCACCTGCAAGTTGTATGTTTCCTTTATACTATGAGTTCAGCTCTCTGCATAAACAGATGGATAAGTGAGTGATAGTTTAAAGCTTTTACAAGCACATCCGCCCGGTTATGATAAACTCCTGGAACACATCCGAACTGTAATAGCAGTAACACTTGATTCTGTGTTGATCACTGTAAGGAAACCCCGCCCACCAGTCCTTCCGCTGGGAGGTCACGGTCAGCTGCAGTACAGCACTCCTGGAGCTGACAGGGAGTCTGTGTTTTGCTCAAGGACACTTGAGACAGGCAGATGTGTAATCCTGCTTGAGTATTGTATTTCTATTTTGAAGGCAGGCCTACTGCCCAGTCGTTCAAACAGCAACCGCCCTCACAACAGAAAAGTCACAGCAATCCTATATAATGATGACTATTTTGCTTGTGATTTTATTTATTGAGAGTGAAGCATGGCTGATGAATCATTGTTTATATCAAAATAGCTATTTGAGAAGAATCTAGGTGCTTGTATATCGCTTGTGTATCCCAGTAAAGCTTGAGACTGTGAGTCTGTGAAGTTAAAGTTAGCTCTGGCAGCTACAGTGCAGAAAACTGTAGCGTTAGCTAATTGCTATCCCATACGGGTCATCAGTCAGGTAACAAACCACTGTAAGAAGTGACTAACGATAAGTTTGTCATTTTGTAACTGGCCAGTAATGCAGCTGACTTTTATCTGACTGACTGACTTGAACCCTGGGGGGACCTCCACGACATCAACTGCCTATTTCTTATTCTCATTCTGTTTTATTTCTTTAGAGTCAAAACGATTACGCTTGAGAAAACCCTATTGTTTAAAACTATGGCCATTAGTTTAATTTATGGGAAATAATATCACATTGTTCAGATCTAGTTCAAAGTCCTTAGACTAGCTTCAGTTTTTCCACATTATATTGTTAATATTTTTGAAATTAGTTTCCTCTTAGAACTATTTCCTGCACAAAAGTCACTGCTCGCCCTTCCTCAGCCATCAAGAAAAAGTGACATTGCATTTTCTGGGCATCCTGTCTGTCAATACTGTGTAGTCATTGTACCTTTACATTTTAGGGACCTATTATTATTATTATTATTATTATTATTATTATTATTATTATTACAGTACATGGCTACCAAAACTAAAAAAAAATTTCGCTAATGATCCATCAACAGAGCGATCTTGAAACCTTGGGTGTCTATTGGTCTCTTTTATTTTCCTTCTTGAATGCAAACTGTAAGGATTTATATTGAGCCATCCAGACAGATCTTATCTAAGCCTCAGCTGTTAACCCCTTACATGTATTTCAGGGTCAGGTCAGGGAAAGGCTTAATAATGTGCCAACCTTTTACACATGATGGCAGATGCAGTCTTTCCTTGGCAGCTCCCTGGTTTTATTGAACAATTCACAGCCATGTCGATGATGATAATAAAACTCACAGCCAGCATCGACAGCGACAATCATAAAGCTGCCACAAAGTAGATTGTGCTCTTAGTCAGACATAAAGCCAATTATTGCATGTAATTAGTGGTTTGGATGAATGCAATGCAATTTTGGCATTAAGGAAGAATGAATTGACAAATAATAGGGTGAATAGATGTATTGTTTAGTCAATGAATAGACTAAACAATGACCATGGTTAAAAAGCAGGCTGTTAAAATATGAGTGCCTTGAACAGAGACATAATGATACAGTTGCTTTCTAATAAGATAATTTACATAACATATGTATACATTTTTTTATATTAATAATAAGCCATTACTTGGTTTAGATTATGCCTTTATTTGAACATTTTGGTCACAATCCAAATTTTTCTTGGGACCCCTTTGTTCAAAGCTGTATCATTGTGATCCCTTATCTCAGGGTGCATGTGAGTGGATTTTGCTTCTCACATAGGTTTACTGGGAAAACTATACAGGATTGTATTACATAACAAGAAAGCCGATTTTGTATTTCCTGTTTTTTAACCCGTTACATTCATCTTGCGACCCTTTGTAAGAGTCCCAATTCCCAGGTTGGGAACCACTGGTCTAAATGGTATTTCAAAGTCAATTCAATTTTAGTGTCAAATCATAACAGAAGTTAACTTGGGACACTTTACACTCTAGGTCTAGACCACACTCAATTTACAGAAACCCAACAATTCCCCCCAAGAGCAATTGCACTTAATGTTGTAAAAGTGAGCCAACAACAACCTTATTACTTCTTGTGGCCTGTGTCATCACAATGAGTACAAATAGCAATGCAGATTAAGACTAGACGATTTCCCAGGCCTATATTGACTTGTGACTATATTGGGTACAAGCACAGCCGAAGCACTGCTACATGGGTGCAGGGATCACGCAGTACCTTAAACCCCAACTTGCGTCAACATACCCGGTGTGAATGGCTGGCTATTTTTCGTACAGTAGACAGTGAATGGCGATGAACATGGCGGATTTTGTGAGAGACGAAGATGATGCCTTTTCAGACAGTCAAGATTCAGAAGCATACCTCTACAAACCAGAGTTTTCAGAGGAGGAGCTGCGTGGAAATAGAACAAGAGGCGGAGGAGGTTGCAATCACTCAACAGCCCGAGGACATGAGGCATCCTTCAGTCCTTGACTTTTTTTCAGTGTGATAAAGTCAATTGGGAAAAATGCTGAATGGACCCAATAGGCAGCTGTCCACAGAGTAAGTGATTACTGTAAACATGATGCATGGTTGTTTTTTGGGATAGATTGACCCATATTAGACCTGTACTCACACAGAGTTGCTGCGTGATATCTCGCCGCCATGTAGCAGTGCTTCAGCTGTAGTTAGGTTGTTGTTGTTTTTCGTTGGCTAAACTAGCGGCGATGCTTCCGGTGTTGCACCTGATGAAAGCAATGCATGCACTGAGACAAAAACTCTGTTGGCAAACCTATCTACAGCTAGGGGAGACAGTGATAAGCCCTATGGTGTATTCCTTTAACCAACACATTCTCACCCTCAACTCGTCAACACTTGGTCAGGAGCTCTTGGTGAAACTTTTTAATGCTCTAAATATCCCTTTGGCATCATTTTTCATCGTGCAGTGTAAAACCACTTAGTTAGGGTAAGAAAAAAGATCATGTGTGGGGTTAAACAATGTATGTTTAAGTGACAAATGGGACACAAACGAGCCTGTGTATAGATGAAGACCATAAGGAGTAGGGATTATTGGGCCATTTTTGGCCCATGATCTGTATCAGCGTTTTATTATCCAGTTTCACTTACAACTGAGTCTGAGTTAATGTCCCGCCCACAATCCGAATATATGTATTTTGTTAAAAAAGTTTCTAATTTATTAAATAATTGCTTAAAGAATTTAAACAAAGTTTTGTGATGGAGCTTGAAACATTCTGAAACCTTAATTTTGACTTAAAGATTTTCATTTTCACTGTAAATGCATATTGGTTCCAAAAATCAATTATCGGTTCCATTAATTACTCCCTCCTATCCGCATATTGTTTAATAAGGAGGGAGAATGTTGGCAGTATAGCTAGGAGCTAAACCAGATTAGCTTTTAAAATGAATTGATAAAATACAGAAATTCTGTTTGCCATCCAAACTCTAGAGAAATGATAAATGTAAGGCCTAGATAAAATGTAGTTCATCCAAACCTGGGACGCAAACTCCAGTTTTACATTACAGTTCTTAAGAAAACAAACACACACACACACACACACACACACACACACACACACACACACACACACACACACAAATCACAGTCTCTCTCTATCCTAGTCCTCATCTGCTCTGCCTGTCGTTTTGTTTTGTTATGTTCATTCGGCAGTTGTTTTCCACTCCAGCAGATCCATCGAGCTACAGGGGCTGGTTGCCATTTGCCAAAAAAACTACACATCAAACAAATTGTGTGGCAAGCTTTTTTTATGAGGCTACACAACAGGGGATGGAGGATGAATCCAGGCTTTTAAAAAGGCTTACTTTCCCCTTCTCTCTCTTACTAGCAGGAAGTAGATTATTTTTGCCTATGGTCCCTGCGGCCCAGGTATTACACCTTGCTCAGCTGTGCTTAAGGCGTGACAAAACACTCGCCTTTATCCCGCTGTAATGTTCCAATACTGATTTTATAGCACCATAAACATTTTGTGGGCCTAACCTAAAAGTGTTGTTTTTTTGTGTAAGTAAGTAGTTCAAGGAGTTGTAAACAGGGACAAGTAGGATAGAGGGAGCTATCATAGCAGTAAGGATGATTCTGAAGGGAAGAGGGTGTTAAAAGGCAGCAAAGGAAGGAAGGAGATATTGAAGGAGAAAAACAGAACATAAAGAAGATTTAGTATATGACCCAGTTCATGAGGGGGAATTGAAATGGGTGGACATGGAAAGAGGGGGTAAGAAGGAAAAAAGAAAGCTAGAGGAATGACAAAAAGAAGAACATAAAGGGGGAAGAACATATAGCAGAAAGGAAGGAATGAAGGAAATGAGAGTGGCTGGATGAATGGATAGGAGGATGAATGAAGAAGTCTTATAAATGGATAAAAAAGAGATTGGAAGAAAAATGTTCCCAAGAAAAGGAAGAAAGAAAGGAGGAAGAAATGTAAACAGTTTCGAAGAAAGGATTAATACAATAAGGGTAAGATGAAGGGTAATAATAGGAAGAAGGGTGGGAAGATACAATAAAAAATGGGAAGAAAATGATCTTGATGAAAGAAAAGAAAGAATTATTTTTAGAGGGAATGCCAGGAGAAAAAGCTAAGAGGATGGCCCAACAGCAGGAGAATAGAGGGAATGAAAAAATAAGAGCAGGAAGGACATGGAATGAGGAAGGTTAAAAGGAATACAAAGAAAGCTAGAAAAATTAAAAAACATAATATGAGAAATTACAGGGACACAAAATATTGTATGTTTGATTAAAAACAACAGACTTTAAAGCAAGCGTGAATCGATAAAGGAAGAAATGACAGTATGGAGGGAGAAAGTGTGGAAGGAGCCAACCACAGCATTAAAGAAAATGTAGATGACTCAGCTAAACTGAAGGAATGTAGCTGAGCTGGGCAGATGGAGGTCTACACCCAGCTACAGATGTTGCTGAAACGTCTTCCCCACTTCCGGGACAGCTTTGGTTGCACAGCTTTGACATGCATTCTGCTACGCTTGTTCAAACTGAGCTCAGTAGTTGTGAGATCTTGCAGAGTGTGTGTAGAATTAGGAATTGACATAAGTTAAAACTGGTTGTTCATTCAAGAGAAGATCACAGACTAGTCATCACATGTGACAAATAATTTCATGCATTAATTACATGCATGCTTTGCCATTAAATACCCACCCCAAAGTGGAAATCTTATTCATTAAACTAGTTTCAAAGTTATAATTTGTCTGTAACCATATTCAAATTAACTGATAAGGTATAACAAAAACAAAAAACTCTGATGTTCTTGCCATGTATGTCAATTGATAAGAGAGGAGTATTGCTACCATTAGCTACTTTTATTCACAGTTATCGTAGTGTGTGGAAATATTAATGAGGACCGCAAATCAAAGGGTGGCGATAATTACATTTTTCAGATAACGTTTCTCCAATCTGGCATTTAAATTAAGTGTGTTTTATTGGGAACTATACTATCATGACTGTAATTACATTACTAATTTGTAAAAGTGGGCATTGGTGGGGAAAGAAGTATCCCAATCTTCTGAGTCCCACTCCACTCCCGCATTCATACAACTGTGGAGTCATTACTTGGCCAGTAGCTACAGTAGGTGGCTAATATTCAGTGTTTTAGCAACTGCTCTTTGAGTCTGACTCTGAACAGGGTTTAATGAATAAACATTCATGATGAGGTGTTAGCAAAGCCCACCTGGCCTGGGCTCAAAATCCCTGTTCCACCTCTGACTACAAGCTGTGTGGGTGCTTGTTAACCATTAGCACTGGCAACAGGGGCATTATGCATGGTAAAACAGAGATAAGAAGCTAGCTTCTGCAATGTTTCTGTCTGCCTGAGGAACTCAGACCTATTAGCATGGCAGTGTGCCATCTGCTGTGTAAGCCACATTAGCTCCGAGGTCAACAGTAATGGGGCAGGAGTTGAACTACCATTAATCCCCTTCCCTTTGTGCTTAGAAACCTGTTATTCTTGACTGGTTTGATTACACTCGTGTGACTTCCGATTGTTGAGAAAATGAACAGGGAAAAAAATATTTTGAAAAGAAATGAATCGTGAAATGTCATGTTGCCAATTACTGTATGCATTATATAATAGCAAAATGAAGCACGTGAGCGTTTGAGAGCAACACGTGTTTAAAAAGTGCATTGCAAAGAAAAGTTTGTTAAAACCCATAACTGCTTCTGCATGCTATTTTGTTGGCTTATCTGACAACGTTTTCAATGTTTCAGGCTATCTTATTTAGACTAGCTTGCAATGCGGTAGCATGGGAGGCTTTAGCCAGAAGCACTGAATACCATTTTCTAAAATAATTGGACAACCTACTTTTAGATATCTGTGACCCACATTTTGGTTCCATCCCAGTTTGGGCAATGCTGCTGTGCAATTTTACAATGTTTTTCTGTTCAAACACTTTTTTAATTGAGACTGGGTAGTGGTAATATACCATAAGAGCACACTGATATTTTCACCATTTAGTTTTAATTTGTATTTTTTTAACCAGGAAGTTATAACAGCTGAAACAGCTGTATCATCATGGGGTTTGGTGTGTTATGTTGTTGTTTAACATAAGAACTGTAGATGTTAGGATATGATGAAAATATTGCATCATTGCTTTAAGTTTTGTACAAAATATTTTTTTTGATAATGGGGAAAAGAATCTCTTGCTCTTGCTTTCAGTCACGCAACATAAGTTGCTCAGTTGTCATGGAAATGTAGACGTTTAGATATATTTTTTTTTCTGGCTTGAAACAAAGTTCAAAGCTCATTCTTGACTTTGGAAAAAGCAGTTGACAAAACTATCTCAACACAAGGTGTTTTTCATTGTAACAGTTTGCCTAGCTGTCATGGAATCGTAGATTATTGGAGTAATGTTTGAAATTTGCTTCAAAAATAACCTAATGCCATGTATGAATATGGAAGTGAAATGCATATTCCTTACTTAATATTAACAAATGTTATTGTGTGTGTTGAAGATACAACATGCAATATATAAGTAAACCAGTAAATCAATCACTTTGACAAACACGTTTGAGATATGGGCAATACTTTGATTACTAATATTTTGTAATTGCTTTCTTTTAACTTCACTCCGACTCAAATTAAACAAATGAAATATAACCGGTGATGGGAATAACGGTGTAGCTAATGGTGTTACTTCTTTCAGTAACGAGTAATTTAATTGAGTACTCTTCCCATCTTAATAACGCTGTTACCGTTACTGCTATAAAATGTTATCATCAGACCAACTAGACCTGGTTAGTGTGCAGTGCACGAGACAAGCGCATACATGCTGACGATTGGCTGAGGTAGAGTAAAATTTAATGGTAAGCCAATGAGAGGTAGAGGTAGAGTTGGGCGGGTGTTCGAAAGCACGCATAGTCGGACACACAACGAACAACACAAGAGAGTCAGTCAATGAGAGTCAGGTATAGAGAGCACAAATGAGGGGCAATGAATATCAAAAGTTCCAAAACATATATTGTGTCATTTGTATCAATCCGCTATATATACATAATATCTACATACGTGGCATTTGATTAGAGGCTAGTCTCACTTTGTCTCACAGCAACATTAAAATAGTTTAGATTTGTGAACATTGTTGCATGTATTGTATTAAGTGTCCATTTCTTTATAATATTCAGATTTATCATAAATAATTGAACATGCACAGGATGCACAGGGTTGGTGGTGGGGTCATGTTCGAGCATTTAAAAAATTACGGGAAAACGACGCAATAGTTACTTTCTCGGAAAGAACAGGATGTTAAGAAATTCCCAAGTGAAACAAAGTTACTACAGTTACTACACAGCCATCAGGTCAAAAACTTCACCAAGTAGATAAAAATTAAACTTAGATTGCCAACATTCTCTTTCACAGCTCAACAGCATCCACTCCTCTTACAAGCCCAGAGTGCTGAATAGAATTTAAAAACATTGGAATATGCTCTGCTGCTAGAGGAGCCACTGACTGCAGCTGAGTTATTGGGAGCCCTTGCCTCTTATCGTGTAGCTTCAGCTCAACCTGGAAGCCCTCGCCTTGTGTGTTGAATCATTGCTTTGAAAGCCCCCTCCCTGGAATAATGCGTGTTTGTGGCCTGTGGGCTTTGTCCAATATTTAATCAAGTGAAATGGCCTGAAATAGAACAATCTGGTATCATAGTTCACTGTTCTGTGTATGGAGGCAATCATTTGTCTCGAGTCAAAAAGATGAGAGTGACAAATGGAGAACGTATTGTCCTCCTGGCTTTGTCCCGGCTGAAGTGAGGAAAAGCTAGAGTTGATTAGCTCGCACACAAACGCAAGCACACTTACATCTGTGCACGTGCATACACAACAACATGATGATTGTTGGCAGAGTGCCAGACACAGTGACAGCCACTGGGAAGAAGAAAAGATTACTATAATGGAACTCACATACGCACACACACACGTTTTTTACATGCTGTTGCAATAACTGGTAACGTTAGAAAAACTACACCACCACAGCGGATCTAGCTAGACCAGAAACAAAACAACAGGAACACCATACACACTTATTTGGGCTTGCGAGCCGGCCAAAGAGTAGTAACGTTACGTTTTGAGTGGATGAGACGCCAAAATGGATGCCAATAAGATTCTGAATGGAAAGTTTACAAATGGTTCCACTGACGAGACCAAAGTGATCTGTGTGTTTTGTCGTTGTGAACTGAGCTATCATCACAGCACGTCCACGCTGAAATACAACTCAATGGCCAAGCAGCTGATGTTAATGTTACGTGTGAAATTGAATACTACGGTAGACTATATGCCATTGTTGTTTTCAATTAAAAACATTTGCACAAAGCAAGCCAATCCACTTTTCCATGTTGATAAGAGCATTAAAGTGAGACATTTATAATATATAAATGTGCGATTAATCACGATTAAATATGTTAATCGTTTGACAGCACTAATATGTATGTGAATATATATTTATACTGCAGACACATATAGACATAGAGACATAAGTACACAAATGCATACTTATAGTGGAGCATGCACAAGAAATTTTATCTCATGTAATGAAAGTGTAATGAAACCCAGAATGGCAACACACACACACACACACACACACACACACACACACACACACACACACAGGCGCCCTGGGCTGAAGGCTTGGCAGAGCAGAGTAGATAGATTAGTGTAATAGTCTCGGCCAAGGCAATCATCGGCCCACTGTAGGGCTTCAAATACTGGCAGCAAGATCCAGCTCAGACACAAAAAAATTAGCCACAATGAATGAGTCAGTTTGGATGAGTTCACAATGCTAACGGCTCACACAGTCTAGAAATGATCATATGCAAGAAAAAAAGAAAATCCACTGATTTGCATAAAAATGTATTTTTGTGAACTCAGCATGCATCGGAACAGGGTCCAAACACACACAAAACATTATCAATATATCTTCCTTGTATTTATGAATTATAAATGATGACAGCTTGGCTTACACGTTGACAGTGAAAACTAGCTATGCAATGTGAGTGTCATTGGCCGGAGTATCCGGTTAGATGGATTTTGTTTGGAAACTCTTTTGGGCGGTGGTCCAGGAGTCATGTAGCTAATGGTTTTTTGGAAGTGAGTTTCTGAGGTGGCGTTAAGAGAGAATGTCATTTATTCAAACCCTCATGCAAAGTACATAATTACTGCCCAATTCTAGATTTTTAACCAAACAACATTCAGTGTTTTGGGAATTACACACAGTTTGGGTTTTTTACCTGCCGAGTTACTGTTTTAAAAGATACTGTGTTTTCTATGGGCTGCTGCTCACTATGTTTCTATAGTGAGAATATGTGACATACTTATTATTCTTGTTTGCAATATTAACTTCAATACAATATTTAAAACATATTATAGCACTAAGGTTATGAATTTTCCTCACTTCAATCATTTATCTCCAAATCTGGAGGCTTTCGGTCAAATGTTCCTTCATTATGTGAGAAAATAATTCTACTTTTTAAGATAGATACATCATTAAAAACCCGTTGGGATCGCTAAATGAGGCATTGTCACAAATCTGAATACAGTTTGGTTTTTCTTAGTTCAAAAGAAAATTTTCTTTTGGAGATACATTACAAGACAGCAACATTCTGGTTTGGAAAAGTAAATAATACATTTTGTTGTGGCTACTCAACAGTGAGTCAATCATATTTTCAGAATGATACGATATCAGTTTAACATTATAGAGAGGTCAGTCTGTGCAACCGTAAAGCCCTCCAGATAATGGGGAGAGAATTGTCTGCTAGTTGTTTATCAAATGTGCCACTGCAGCAGTCAGAGATGGAGAGAGTAGGTGGAAAATCATAACATACATCAGACCTTAGAAAACACCAGCATGGCATTATCAGCCAGTACCGCCAGATTACTGCCGTGAAACCAGAGCACATTATGTCGATGTCGGTTTCACTTAAATTTCAAATAGTTTGCATTATGATAACTTGTTGCTGCAGAGAGAATTGTAATGCTCCCTGTTTTCCATATTTACAGTTGTTTACTCATAATACCAAGACGTTTTTTTGTCTTGTTTTGTATCTTTATCTTGTTTTCTAAAAAGATTTCCCCACTCGCCCCATCCAGGCCGGTCCTCTTCCTTCGAGAGACAGTGTTTAAGCCGGCGAGAAAAAAAAATGAACTCACACATAACAATTACAGACACATTACAGACACATTATTTTGCACAAAGATTTTGAATGTGTTGCTGACTCATGTGAAACACATCCATACACGCAAATGAAACCCAAGGCCACAGCCACGATAGGAAATTAATCTCTGTCTGTGTATGTATGTGTATACAAATGTAGCTGCTTGTATCAGAGCTTGTAGGTCCCAGCGACTTTCGCTCTTATCATTAACCTGCATACTTCAAAGTCACTTTAAACACAGAAATAATGTGTGTGTGTGTGGGGAGGCAAGTTTTCCTCTCTAGTGATGAAAACATCAAGAGAAGCAAGAGTGGAGAACACTCATGGTCACCCAGCGTTCAGATGGTTGGATTAGTATTCATGGGGTCATATAGATGCTCACACACACACACACACACACACACACACACACACACACACACACACACACACACACACACACTCCTAAAGCCTTGTGCTCTTATTTCATCAAGGGCACAATAATGACCTACCGCTACATTTATTCCCTAGCTTTTTATACTTACCATTAAACCCCAACATGTCTCCTAAGCTTCTCTTAGCTTGAGCTCCAAACCAGATACTTAACCTGGCCAAAACAGCCCACTCAGTGCACGGGTCCGCGAGCTGTGAACTAGCAAACCCTCCTTGGTTTTAATAAGGAATTTAATCTGCATTTTAATGAGGAAATCCAGGAAAGCTGACAAGCCCTTTAAGAAAAACTGAAGGACAAATGTGCATATCCTCTAGTCAATGTGGCAAGTGTTCAGTGAAGAATTACCAACTTCACTGAAAGTGGCAACACTTTGTAATTGTCTTAAAGAATGTCCAGATGTATTCAGCGTATCTAGAAACTCTTTCCTTTCAATATTTTATTGTGAAACCAGAAGTAGATAAAATATTTTGGAAAGGAAGGAAGGACATCTCTCCTGATCCATGCAATAATAAATCATCTAATTGGTCTCCTGTTCTGCTGATAACTTTTGGGTTTTCGTTTTTGATGATCCAGCACCAAGCTACAGTGGAGCTGACTGCATTCATTCTTTATCATTTCCATTCTTCCTTCACTGTTGACTATTTTATTCATGTATTTTTATTCTATTATCTATCTATTTCTACATTTGTCTTCTTCCAACAATATACTGTTGTCTGCTTTCCTCCGGAGGGGTGTTTTAAGCCTTTTTGTAGCAAAGCAGAAGTTAACTGTACAATTATCCAGGTTGTCCAGAAAGATTGTGTTTACCATATCACAAGTCCTGTGTCACCTGAACCCTTAATGTTAGATACAAATTTATTTAATGTAATGTAGAATTTCAAAGAGTTGGTAAGCAGCTGTAATCACCACTTTTATGTTAACAATGGCTCACATAATTATGTGTTTGTGAAAGTTGTTTTTTGTAGTGACAAACCCACAGATAATTTTCACACATCTTAGTTTTTTAGCATCTATCGTTTTAGTTTTACAGCAATTTTACTGTTTTTATTCCATCTCATCATGCTTTTAATATGAACATTGCTTCCAGACGCAGCTGTTACATTTTAAAAACCCGTTGTACACCTCACTGTGATTATACAGTAAGCACAGTGGAGCATTTAACAGCTGGAGAGCCAGATATTTCCCTCAGAAGTTAGTAGAGACCACATATTACACAGTTTCAGTGCCTTGCTCAAGAGCACCTTGGCAGTGCCCAGGAGGTGAACTGGCAGCTCTCCAGCTACCAGTTCAACACCATACTTTAGTCTGTCTGGGGACTTGAACCGGCAATCCTCCGGTTCCCATCCCAACTCCCTGCTGCCACCCCCAAATGCTGACACAAGTGCACATTCTTGACATAAGCACCACTTAAATGCCTTATATCAGACTGCATACATCAGTATGGGTTGAGGAAATGCAGTACATATTGGTCTAACATGATTGTTCCGAACCTCACCAATGCATTCCTGTACTTTTTGTGTATTGTATGTTGTTCTTCCTCAAAGCACATCTAGTCTGCTGATGCTCTCAAACACTAAACATTTGTATTTTCTGTCTCTCCCTTCTTCTCTGACTCTCTCCTTTGCCACAGAATGATCCCCCCATCAAGCAAAAACTTCCTGGTCAACAACCTGGCAGCAGGGACCCAGTACGACCTCTGTGTGCTGGCCATTTACGATGATGTCATCACCTCTCTGACAGCAACACGTGTGGTCGGCTGCGTGCAGTTCAACACCGAGTCTGAGTACATGAGGTGTCATTTTATGCAGTCTCAGTTCCTCGGCGGGACTATGATTATCATCATCGGAGGGATAATAGTGGCTTCGGTGCTCGTTTTCATCATCATCCTGATGATACGGTACAAGGTGGGTCCCTGTCCGTCTCGCTTAATCCACTCTGTCCAGAAAGGAATAAGAGGAGAGAGCCTGTCATTATGTGGGACGATTGGCATCATTAACATGACGGCCTTTTGCTAGCCCGGTCTGCTTCTCATGAACTGACCAGACACTTTTGATCATTTAAGATGCAATATATCATAGCATGCAACCAAATCCCAAGATACTGTATGTAGAAATAAGAATATATTATTTCAATTTTGAAATAGTACGTCTTTTTAAGTTTTTCTTCTGTGCATTCAAGTTATTCTTGCACAGTGATAGCATAAGGGTATGTGCTAAAAGTGACTGGCTGAAATCAAAGTGGGGATGTTAAAGTTATACTCTATAACCACTACGCTAGGCTATAAACATATACAGTACTGTCAATAAGTGCATTGTATGACAATGTGTTAAACAAAACAACAAATTACATCCCAGAAACAAAGCTAATTCTAACCAACCAGACACATGACTTAAGGTCCTTGGTAGTAATGGTATGGTTTGTAAAAATCTAGACTGGCAAGACTGAAGTTTAGGTTCATTTTTGTGTCATTTATTTATTTATTTATTTATTTTTGCAGCTTACATAATTCTTAATTTGTTTTCCATATCTCTAAATCACCTAGTGGGGCCTAATTTGATTTAAGCTTAAAGGATTGTTTAAGTTCAACCAAAATAGGGACTTAGGGGTTTATGTCATGATATAAATAACAAAATGGTGGTAATATTTTTTTTGTGCCATTTTTCCCAGCCTTACATGAAAAGTTCATATGCAAACATTTCAGTATGGAAAAATTAATCAACACCTCATTGCTTTTTTATCTGTTTTTCCTCAGGTGTGTAACCCTGGTGAGGGGTAAAGGTGTTTCATTGTCGATGACCAACGTTCACTCACAGACCAATGGGCAACAGTCACAGGGATGCACTGTGACTCCAAGCTCCTCTAAACACGGCTCAATCGGATTAGACGACCTCTCAGGAGGCACAAAGAAAAGGAGTGGAGCAGGAGGAGGAAGAGGAGGGTAAGGATACAATGACTCAGTCGTCCGACTCATCCCTGCCTGATTGCTCCACGACTACGTCAGTTCTCAGCCAGCCTTGGGCAGCCAAAAGCCCAACAGCTGGAGTCGAGGAATGGGAGAAAGCGGGTGAAGAGAGAGCTCAAGCTGACAACTCGTCGCCCACCGGCACCAGCGGTTCACTAACCAAGCCAAAGCGGAAGCCCACTCCAAGTAAGCCAGGCTCGGCTTGCTCCAACACCTCGGCTACTCCTGAAAACCTCCCCTCCCCTCGTCCTCCTTCCTCCTCCTTCTCTACCGCCTCCTCTGCTCTCCTCCCCTCCTCCCCTCTGGAGAATCTCAATACTAACCGCAACAACTCCACCTCTCTCAACCAAACCCCGCCTCCCTTTGTCCCTTCCTTTTTCTCCAGCCCTCTCGCCAACCCGAGCCCCGTCCCCTCCATCCGTTTTAGAGAGACGCCCATCCTGCGCAGGGCTCCTCGCGCAGGCACCTCATCCTCCGCCAAGTACCAGACTCTCCCTGTGGAGGAGGTAGGGAGGAGCAGGGGGAGGAGGAGGTACTCGCTTAGTGAAGGAGGCTCAAAGACTCACTTGTCACATCAGGGAGCAGGAGGAGCGCCAAAATAGGGCGCATAATGCGGGACAAAGGAGCCAATCAATGAGCGGGATGCTACTCCAAAAGACGGGGATGGAGACTCAGACAAGGGCCGGTGCGATCGGACTGGATCTTAGAAAGCACAGTTTAAACTGGAATGAGACAGCAACCATAAAATAAACTTTGGTTTATCCATTTTTATGTAATGTATATGTGTGTGTGTGTGTGTGTGTGTGTGTGTGTGTGTGTGTGTGTGTGTGTGTGTGTGTGTGTGTGTGTGTGTGTGTGTGTAGTTTGAGTGAAGACTAATGTGTGTTTGCGACATATGAAACAGTGTGTGTTGCGATTTAGGATGTGCGTTTTTTGGTGTGTACTGTATGTGTGTGTTCATGTTTGAACCTTTCTTTATAAATGTGTGAGAGGGTGATTTTGTGTTTGCGGGTGAAAGCGTGAACATAACTTTAATTTTACAGGCCTGTTTTTTTTTTTCATAACTTTTCTCCACAATTCTTTGTATTCGGTTTACAGTTTATTTCACGTTGACAGTTTCTTATCTCTTTTGTCATTCAGCGAGTATCTCGCCTTGTCTCGTAGCGTCCTCAAGTTGTCTCGGTTTCACTTTATAGCACAAAATAAAACAAGACAATGGGCTTGCCATGTTATTTCCGGATTCACACTCACTTTATCTGAAAATACCACGACGGAACTATTACAGGTAAAAAGTGGAAAATAAAAATAATGCAAGAACTGCAAAGCACACCATTGCTACGTCCACAAGCCCACAGGAAGTGTGTATCAATACTGCGGCAAGAGAATAGCAGTCGGTGCCTTCTTTTGCACTAACAGACCCTCTGACAGATGATATAACTGGATTTAGGACTCCACCACGCTCCCTGAACGAGGGATTAGAACAGAGGGGACAAACAAAAAGGAAGAGAGAGATTTCACACATAGCCTTTCTTACCTACTGAGGAGTACAGACGTTTCTTGACATATAGACGGACAAAAACTGAGACAAAAAGTAAGAAACAGTTGAAGACTTTAACGGACCTCTTATGAAATTGATATTTTTTAAAGGGAAGAATAAAACAAAACAAAAAAGAACATGAAAACCCTGTGAGCTTTTCACATGACATTGCATTACAGCCTGTTGGTCACAAGCTCCCGGTAAGCTTCTGTACAGAAAAAGACAACATGTACTGTGTTGTTATGTTGTGTAAAATAAAAAAGGGATAAAATGAAAACTGGAAATGTGTGTTTTATGTACATGAAATGATACATCAAAGAGAAATGCTATTCACTTGATCTTTGCATATTTAGCGAGGATGAGCTTCTAACTGTTCTGATTAGTTTGCTGCTTTCTACCACAAAAGACAATAGTAAATGCTAGGTCACAGTTGATTTTCATCAGGCATCTATGTTTATGGCATCGAGTGTTCTTCCCATTATTGCAGCATTTCATTTGGAAAAAAAGACTTTTGACAAACTTTGACATTTACATTCACATTTTTGTGATGTAATGTCTCAGTGTTTTGCTATACAGTGAACCCTCGTTTTTCACGGGGGTTACGTTCCAAAAAGTACCCGTGATAAGCAAAATCTGTGAAGTAGTAACCTTTATAATTATCATTCGATGAAATACTCCATAATACATTGAAACCAAAGAACAGAACCTTTTTACAGGCCCAAGCATTTAACAAATTAAAGTACTGTATAAATGTTTTTTTTTTTACAAATAACTACTGTACTGTAAAATAATAATTTTAATCATCAACACGAACTGAAGGCTTCAAATTGCGGAGATCAGCATCGCCCGCCCCCCCCACCGCGACCAGAGTCATTGGATTAGAACGGGAGAAAATGAAAAATAATTATGAAAAAAAAATACAAAGTAAAGTACAGTAGGAAAAACCGTGACTCAGGTGTATTTCCCTGCTCTTCTGACGGAGCCGCTGCATCCCGACTCCGCTCTGTAGCGTTTTTTCTTCTAAAGCCCGCGGTGCAGGTGTGTTTTTTCGAGAGAAGAACATAGTTATCGGTAGTTGTTGTCGCTCTTTTTTCTTCTGGGCAAAAAGATTCTTATAAACAGAAGCAGAACACAATGCACGATGCAAATCCGTGAAGCAGCGAGACCGTGAAAGGTGAACCGCGATATAGCGAGGGTTCACTGTAAACCGTATACATACTTCCTGGTAGCTTAATACATAATAACACACCATAAGTTATTTTTAATGTATCAACAACCAAGCATGTGGTCAAAGCAATGAAAAACACCACAAAGCCTGCTGTCATAGACCTTCAGCAACAAGGCGACCTGGGGGCCACAGGCAGTATGGGTGAAGTCACTATCAGTTAACATCAATGCAGGGAATTGATTAACGTTGCAATTAAATCACTGTAAATTGTTTGACATGAAACAGTTCTGACAGGCAATTGCAAATGAATGTTCTCACTTCAATAATCAGACATTGCTGTTTTAATGAAGTAAATTATGATGCTGTATAATTGCTAACCTCTGTGAGCAATATTTCAGTGTTAATTCTGTGTTTTTCTGCAGCGGTGGGCACTCGCTATTAGATCTTAAGGTTAAATTATTAATAATGAAGTCAATAAAACAGATGTACGTCTCCTATCCTGACAAAGTTACTTAATTAAAGAGAGTGAGAAACAAACTTGAACTCCTCTGGGATTAAAACCAAAATTACCCCCACTGCTGCACTCCTATCTCATTCAGGTTCTCTCCCTGGTTTTAAATAACAATAGTTGATGACGCAAGCAGACATCAGGTGAATATTTAAACAGGAACCAGAGTCGCTGGAGAGTCATACGATAGGATGAGAGAGGAAACAATTGTCCTAGTTTAATTTGTTTAAAAAGCCCTTTGCCACTGCTGTCCAGCTGTCCAGTAGAGCCACAAAGCAAGCTCACACATTCTCTCTTTAAAACTGTGTTAGTAGTGTCTTGGTTCCCGCCTCCTTCACTGACCTTCCAATGTATTTCTTAAGCTGTAAATGCTTAATGGTAAGAGGCTTTGGAGGAGACAATCCCTCTCCATATCTTTTTTTCCCCTCATTTTCTCTACTTTTAAACCCCCCTTCTCTCTCTCTCTCTTTCTCCCTCCCCCCTCACTCCCTCCCTCCATCTTTCACTTTCTCTCATTTATCACTGTAATATATTTTTAACAATTTAGCAGCAGCTTTTGTGCAGTGAGTGATAGTTTGTGAAGAAGAGGCTCAAAGTAATAAGCTGTAGCATTTACACTGCATTTCAACCAAAAACACTTATGCCACATCATAGGGGTGCAACATGAATTAATTAAGTTTGTTAAGGGTCCAGACTTAGATGATCCATGACTGGGGAGCAGAACCTAGCAGAGCACACTAATGGAGGCCACCGGATCAAGCCCAGCAGAAGTTTGAGTCAGCTGGTGGAAGCAGGTCGTGGGCGGCACAAGGTGCCTGAGAGACAGGAAACTGAAACTGAGTTAAAGCTGTGAGTTAATTACACACAAATGTGTTTGTTACAAGAATGTGAGAAACACTTTGAAAGACTAAATGAATGAATGAGAAAATGCATGAGAGAGGAAGATGGACAAGAGCAGAAAAGCTTTTTTACATGACTCGAGTTTTAATTTTCCTAATTAAAAACTTTACTACGCAATCTAGAATAGTTTTAAAGCCTTAACAAAACCTTAATCCTGAGAATATGTGTGAAGTCTGACATCTATTGGTGAGAAACACTAGCCATCTGCTCTTGGCTGGTCTTTGGTTCTAGCTGAAATCACCATCTGCTGCAAAATAAAGGCCCAGACACACCAGCATTTAACACGGACAATTAATTTCAATGGAATTATTGCAATCTGTAGATGACCTCACATACGAAGCCCTGTCACGGTAAGATTTTGTTATTGTGGCATTGCGTTGGGCAGCTGAGAGGAAATAGACCCATGTCTCAGGAATGGAAGAAGAATTGTAAAGTAACACAAAACATGTTGCGAGGGAACACAGTATATTGCGAGAGACAGCAAAACATATTGCAAGGTAATGCAAAACTTATCACAAAGGAATGCAAAATATTGCGAAGTAACGCAGACTGTCAAAAAGTCATGTTATAGCATGTCAAAAATATGATAGTATAGCATGTCGAAAATATCATAGCATAGTATGTCAAAAAAAGTGATAAAATATCCTAGTATAGTATGTCAATAAAGTCATAGTCTAGTATATAAAATATGTCGAAAAAGTCATAGTATATAATGTTTGGAAAAAAGTCATATTATAGTATGCCCAAAAAAATTTATAAAAAGGTCAAAAATATCATTGTGTCATGTGTCATAAAAAGTCATAGTATAAGCATGTCTTAAAAAGTCATAGTATATCATATCAAAAAATTCATAGTATAGTGTGTCAAAAAAGTTATTAAAAAGTCATGTTGAAAAAGTATTAGTATAGCATGTCAAAAATATCATAGTTTAGTATGTCGAAAACAAGTCATAGTAGAGGATGTCAAGTGGTAAAAAAGTTATTGTACAGCATGTCAAAAATATTGTACAGCACGTTGAAAATATCATACTACAGCATGTCAAAAAACTCATAGTATAGTATGTAAAATATGTCGAAAAAGTCATAGTATAGCATGTTTGGAAAATAGTCAAAAAATAGCATGCCCAAAAAAATGTATAAAAAGGTCAAAAATATCATAGTGTTGCATGTCGAAAAAAGTCAATATAGTATGCTGAAAAAAAGTGATTAAAAAGTTATAGTAAAGTATGTAAAAAATGTGATGAAAAAGTATTAGTATAGAATGTCAAAAAGTCATATTATAGCATGTCAAAAAAAATCATAGTATAGCATGTTGAGAAAAAAGTGCTATTATAGCAAAAAATAGTCATAGTAAAGTATGACTAAAAAAAGTGATGAAAAAGTCAGAGTTTAGCATGTTGAAAAAACGTGATGAAAAAAGCATAGTAGCCTATAGCTTCTTGACAAAAGTCATAGCATGTTAAAAAGTTATAGTATAAAATGTCGAAAAAAGGTGGTGAAAAAGTCATAGCATAGTATGTCGAAAAAAGGTGATGAAAAAGTCATAGTATAGTACGTCAAAAAAGTCATAGTATAGTATGTCGAAAATAGGTGATGAAAAAGTCATTGTATAGTACGTCAAAAAAGTTATAGTATAGTATGTCGAAAAAAGGTGATAAAAAGTCATAGTATAGTATGTTGAAAAAAGGTGATGAAAAAATCATAGTATAGTACGTCAAAAATGTCATAGTATAGTATGTTGAAAAAAGGTGATGAAAAAGTCTTAGCATAGTAAGTCAAAAAATTCATAGTATTGTATGTTGAAATTTTTTTAATAAAAAGTCATAGTATAGTATGTCGAAAATAGGTGATGAAAAAGTCATAGTATAGTACGTCAAAAAAGTTATAGTATAGAATGTCGAAAAAAGATGATAAAAAGTCATAGTATAGTACGTCAAAAAAGTTATAGTATAGAATGTCGAAAAAAGGTGATGAAAAAGTCATAGTATAGTACGTCAAAAAAGTCATAGTATAGTATGTCAAAAAAAGGTGATAAAAAGTCATAGTATAGTATGTCGAAAAAGGTGATGAAAAGTCATTGTATAGTCGTCAAAAGTTATAGTATAGTATGTCGAAAAAGGTGATAAAAGTCATAGTATAGTACGTCAAAAAAGTCATAGTATAGTATGTCAAAAAAAGGTGATAAAAAGTCATAGTATAGTATGTCGAAAAAAGGTGATGAAAAAGTCATTGTATAGTACGTCAAAAAAGTTATAGTATAGTATGTCGAAAAAAGGTGATAAAAAGTCATAGTATAGTACGTCAAAAAAGACCTAGTATAGTATGTTAAAATTTGTTTTATAAAAAGTCATAGCATATTATGTCCAAAAAAGGTGATGAAAAAGTCATAGTATAGTACGTCAAAAAAGTTATAGTTTAGTATGTTGAATTTTTTTAAAATAAAAAGTCATAGTATAGTATGTCAAAAATAGGTGATGAAAAAGTCATAGTATAGTACGTCAAAAAAGTTATAGTATAGTATGTTGAAATTTGTTTTATAAAAAGTCATAGTATAGTACGTCAATAAAGTCATAGTATAGTATGTTGAAATTTTTTTAATAAAAAGTCATAGTATAGTATGTGAAAAAAGTCATAGTACAGTATGTCGAATTTTTTTTAATAAAAAGTCATAGTATATTATGTCCAAAAAAGGTGATGAAAAAGTCATAGTATAGTACGTCAAAAAGTTATAGTATAGTATGTTGAAATTTGTTTTATAAAAAGTCATAGTATAGTACGTCAAAAAAGTTATAGTATAGTATGTCGAAATTTTTTTAAGAAAAAGTCATAGTATAGTATGTTGAAAATAGGTGATGAAAAAGTCAAAAAAGTTATAGTATAGTATGTCGAAATTGTTTTAATAAAAAGTCATAGTATAGTATGTCGAAAATAGGTGATGAAAAAGTCATAGTATAGTACGTCAAAAAAGTTATAGTATAGAATGTCGAAAAAAGGTGATAAGAAGTCATAGTATAGTACGTCAAAAAAGTTATAGTATAGAATGTCGAAAAAAGGTGGTGAAAAAGTCATAGTATAGTATGTCAAAAAAGTCATAGTATAGTATGTCGAAAAAAGGTGATAAAAAGTCATAGTATAGTATGTCGAAAAAAGGTGATAAAAAAGTCATAGTATAGTATGTCGAAAAAAGGTGATAAAAAAGTCATAGTATAGTATGTTTAAATTTGTTTTATTAAAAAGTCATAGTATATGTATGTAAGTGTATGTTGAAATAAGGTGATGAAAAAGTCATTGTATAGTACGTCAAAAAAGTTATAGTATAGTATGTTGAAAAAAGGTGATAAAAAGTCATATTATAGTACGTCAAAAAAGACCTAGTATAGTATGTTAAAATTTGTTTTATAAAAAGTCATAGCATATTATGTCCAAAAAAGGTGATGAAAAAGTCATAGTATAGTACGTCAAAAAAGTCATAGTATAGTATGTCAAAAAAAGGTGATAAAAAGTCATAGTATAGTATGTCGAAAAAAGGTGATGAAAAAGTCATTGTATAGTACGTCAAAAAAGTTATAGTATAGTATGTCGAAAAAAGGTGATAAAAAGTCATAGTATAGTACGTCAAAAAAGTCATAGTATAGTATGTCAAAAAAAGGTGATAAAAAGTCATAGTATAGTATGTCGAAAAAAGGTGATGAAAAAGTCATTGTATAGTACGTCAAAAAAGTTATAGTATAGTATGTCGAAAAAAGGTGATAAAAAGTCATAGTATAGTACGTCAAAAAAGACCTAGTATAGTATGTTAAAATTTGTTTTATAAAAAGTCATAGCATATTATGTCCAAAAAAGGTGATGAAAAAGTCATAGTATAGTACGTCAAAAAAGTTATAGTTTAGTATGTTGAATTTTTTTAAAATAAAAAGTCATAGTATAGTATGTCAAAAATAGGTGATGAAAAAGTCATAGTATAGTACGTCAAAAAAGTTATAGTATAGTATGTTGAAATTTGTTTTATAAAAAGTCATAGTATAGTACGTCAATAAAGTCATAGTATAGTATGTTGAAATTTTTTTAATAAAAAGTCATAGTATAGTATGTGAAAAAAGTCATAGTACAGTATGTCGAATTTTTTTTAATAAAAAGTCATAGTATATTATGTCCAAAAAAGGTGATGAAAAAGTCATAGTATAGTACGTCAAAAAGTTATAGTATAGTATGTTGAAATTTGTTTTATAAAAAGTCATAGTATAGTACGTCAAAAAAGTTATAGTATAGTATGTCGAAATTTTTTTAAGAAAAAGTCATAGTATAGTATGTTGAAAATAGGTGATGAAAAAGTCAAAAAAAGTTATAGTATAGTATGTCGAAATTGTTTTAATAAAAAGTCATAGTATAGTATGTCGAAAATAGGTGATGAAAAAGTCATAGTATAGTACGTCAAAAAAGTTATAGTATAGAATGTCGAAAAAAGGTGATAAGAAGTCATAGTATAGTACGTCAAAAAAGTTATAGTATAGAATGTCGAAAAAAGGTGGTGAAAAAGTCATAGTATAGTATGTCAAAAAAGTCATAGTATAGTATGTCGAAAAAAGGTGATAAAAAGTCATAGTATAGTATGTCGAAAAAAGGTGATAAAAAAGTCATAGTATAGTATGTCGAAAAAAGGTGATAAAAAAGTCATAGTATAGTATGTTTAAATTTGTTTTATTAAAAAGTCATAGTATATGTATGTAAGTGTATGTTGAAATAAGGTGATGAAAAAGTCATTGTATAGTACGTCAAAAAAGTTATAGTATAGTATGTTGAAAAAAGGTGATAAAAAGTCATATTATAGTACGTCAAAAAAGACCTAGTATAGTATGTTAAAATTTGTTTTATAAAAAGTCATAGCATATTATGTCCAAAAAAGGTGATGAAAAAGTCATAGTATAGTACGTCAAAAAAGTTATAGTATAGTATGTTGAATTTAAAAAAAATAAAAAGTCATAGTATAGTACATCAATAAAGTCATAGTATAGTATGTCGAAATTTTTTTAATAAAAAGTCATAGTATAGTATGTCGAAAAAAGGTGATGAAAAAGTCATAGTATAGTACTTCAAACAAGTTATAGTATAGAATGTCGAAAAAAGTGATGAAAAAGTCATAGTATAGTAATTAGTTTTATTAAAAAGTCATAGTATATGTATGTAAGTGTATGTTGAAATAAGGTGATGAAAAAGTCATTGTATAGTACGTCAAAAAAGTTATAGTATAGTACGTCAAAAAAGACCTAGTATAGTATGTTAAAATTAGTTTTATAAAAAGTCATAGCATAGTATGTCGAAAAAAGGTGATGTAAAAGTCATAGTATAGTACGTCAAAAAAGACATAGTACAGTATGTTGAAATTTGTTTTTATAAAAAGTCATAGTATAGTATGTCGAAAAAAAGGTGATGAAAAAGTCATAGTGTAGTACGTCAAAAAAGTCATAGTATAGTATGTTGAAATTTCTTTTATAAAAAGTCATAGCATAGTATGACGAAAAAAGGTGATGAAAAAGTCATAGTACAGTACGTCAAAAAAGTCATAGTATAGTACATCAAAAAAGACATAGTATAGTATGTTGAAATTTGTTTTATAAAAAGTCATAGTATAGTATGTCGAAAAAAGCTGATGAAAAAGTCATAGTGTAGTATGTCAAAAAAGTTATATTATAGTATGTTGAAAAAAGTGAGGAAAAAGTCATAGTATAGCATATTGAAAATATTATACTATAGCATGTCGAAAAAGGTCATAGTATAGTATGTCAAAAAAATGGATTAAAAAAAGTCATAATATAGTACGTTAAAAAGTGATTAAAAAATCATAGTATAGCATGTCCACAACAATATAAATAATAATAATATAAAAAAAAGGCATAGCATAGTATGACGAAAAAGTCATGGTATAGTACTTCAAAAAAGTCATAGTATAGTATGTCGAAAAAAGGTGATGAAAAACTCATAGTATAGTACCTCAAAAAAGTCATAGTATAGTAAGTCGAAATTTGTTTCATAAAAAGTCATAGTATAGCTTATCAAAAATATAATACTATAGCATGTTTTAAAAAGGTCATAGTATAGTATGTCAAAATTTGTTTTATAAAAAGTCATAGTATTGTATGTCGATAACGTCATAGTATAGCATGTCGAAAAAGTCATACTAGAATACGTTGAAAAAAACTGATGAAAAGTCATAGTATAGCACGTCAAAAAAGCCATAAAAAGTCATTGTATAGCATGTTGAAAAAGTCATAGTATAGCAAGTTTGGAAAAAAGTAATATAAAAAAGTGATGACAAGGTCATATTATAGTATGTTGTAAATATCAGTGTAGCATGTTGAAAAAGTCATAGTATAGTAAGTTAAAAAGTGATTAATAAAAAGTCATAGTATAGCGTGTTCACAAAAATGATAAAAAACGCATAGCATAGTATTTAGAAAAAGTATTTGTATAGCATGTCGAAAAAGTCATAGTATAGTGTGTCAAAAAAACTGAAAAAGTCACAATACAGAATGTCGAAAAAAGTGATAAGAAAGGCATATTATGTCGATAAGTGCCTTAATCTCTTTGAAACAATTGCTTGTGACATAAACTCCATTTTCAATCCTTTGAATTAGGTCTTGATCTCATTGCACCTTGTAAGACTTGAACCCTCAACCTTCGGTCTTCCAAGCCTTCTCTTATCACACTAAGCTATCTATCATGAACCCAAACCTCATGTTTTCCTCATATTTGTCTCTTTCACTTAGTAAACGTATAAGATTTGATAACTCAACCATGGGTATTCCAGTCATTCTCTTATCACTCTAAGATGTATGTTGGCCCTCAAAACTTACCGAAACAAATAACACTCAACTTCCCGTCTTCCAATCAAAGTCATAGTCAAGTCATAGAATAGTATGTCAAAAGAAATTGATAAAAAAGTCATAGTAGAGTATGTTGAAAAAACTGATGAAAAGTCACAATACAGAATGTCGATAAAAATGATAGAAAAGTAATAGCATGTTGATAAGTGCATTAATCTCTTTGAAATGATTGCTTGTAACCCTAACTGCATTGTCGTTCCTGTGAATTAGGTCTTGATCTCATTGCACCCTATAAGGCTTGAACCGTCAACCTTCGGTCTTCCAAGCCTTCTCTTATCACACTAAGCTATCTATCATGACACTTAAGTTCATGTTTTCCTCATATTTGTCTCTTTCACTTAGTAAACGTATAAGATTTGATAACTCAACCATGGGCATTCCAGTCATTCTCTTATCACTCTAAGATATCTGACCTGAAAGAAAAGTTCATGATTTTGACATATTCGTCGCTTTTACTTTGTATGTATTGGTCCTCAAAAAATACTGAACGCATAAGATTTGAACACTCTATCATCTGTCTTCTAAACATTCTCTTATTGTCCTAAGCTATGAAAACTTACAGACTTGCTTTGTTTTTGGCATATTTGTCACTTTCACTTAGTATGTTGGACCTCAAAACTTACCGAAACAAATAACACTCAACCTCCCGTCTTCCAATCAAAGTCATAGTCAAGTCATAGTATAGTATGTTGAAAAAAAGTCATAGTGTTGCATGTCAAAAAATCCATAGTATAATATGTCGAAAAAAGTGATTACAAAGTCATGGTATAGCATGCAAAAAAGTCATAGTATTAAATGGTGAAATTAAAAAAAAATATATCATAGCATAGCAAGTCGAAAAAAGACATAACATAGCATATTGAAAAAAGTACTTAAAAAGTCATAGTATACTATGTCAAAAAAAGTGATAACAAAGTCATGGTATAGCATGTTGAAAAAAAGTCATAGCATAACATTGCAAAAAAGTTGTAGCATGTGTGTCGAAAAAAGTAATCATAAAGTACAGTACATCGAAAAAAAAGTGCTAAAAAAGTTGTAGTATAGTATTTTGAATATAAGTGATGTACAGTCATAGCATACCATGTCAAACAAGTCATAGTATAGTATATCGAAAAAGTCATAGTACTGTAAGTCAAAAAAAGTGATGAATAAGTCATAGTATAGCATGATTGTTGAAAAGTCATAGCATGTTTTAAGAAAGTAATAAAAAGGTCAGTATTTATATCATGTAGAAAATATATGTGCAGGATGTCGAAAAAAGTCATAGTATAGTATGTCAAAATTTGTTTTATAAAAAGTCATAGTATTGTATGTCGATAACATCATAGTATAGCACGTCGGAGAAGTCATACTAGAATATGTTGAAAAAAACTGATGAAAAGTCATAGTATAGCACGTCAAAAAAAGCCATAAAAAGTCATGTATAGCATGTTGAAAAAGTCATAGTATAGCAAGTTTG